>JARJDR010007508.1:0-59969 GCA_030264135.1 Myllaena sp. GC000078 | reverse complement strand
GCATCGAATATGGTTTATGCTCTACCGATATTACTATAAATCTAATAAAATCTGCTTCGTTCCATTCCATTCTGGTTACACTTGTCTTTGGTTCCAATCGCAAACAAATCTTACCCTCCCCCCCCCCCCCCCCCATTCCGCCCCACCCCTGGCTACAAGACTAATTAACAAATTAATAATTAATAACGACATCATAACTCGATCGATGACGATCGATAATAATCCATAATAATAATAATAACGATGAAACAATAGTAATTTATAAGAAACGTATGAATAATCGAATGGCGTGAAATCAACATAAATATTACATAACAATTGCAAGAGTAGTACCCACCCATCTTTCATTCATCTTTCTTGGAATATACGATGAGGTTCCGTTCGAACCCTTTACTTCAGGCAATTACTGGTTGGCCTGAACGTAAAGCGAACAAACCGAACCTTACTTATAAATAGTCGTTATATTTATGTATGTATATACAATACGTGACTTCATATGTACGAAAAAAGAAAATAACCAAGCTAAGCTCGCTCGTTTACGCATTAAGCAACCCAAAAGTTAAACTTCGATAGGAATACACATCCGCGCAGAGATACTTCGTAGGCACATTTCCGGTCACCGGTCAAAGGGCGCATTTGTTCTCTCTACTGCAAAACGCACTGCTTGCGCAACTCCGACTCGTTTTCGTCGAGTTCGTCATCGCCAACAAGCCCCGACGGCGTTGGCGAGGTTAGCGACGCATGATGCACGCCGCCATTGCACGTCGCTGCCGATGGCGACACATCCGGAAAGTACGGCGCGTAATCCAACCCGGCGCGTTCGTAAAACAGAATATACGCCGAACTGGTGTCGATTTTCGGGGGTGTTGTCGTCGTCGTCGCCGCGGTAGTAACTGGTGGTGTTACTTTGTCAGCGCTCCCAATCTCCCTGCAGGACGAGTCGTTGTAGCAATACCAGTTTCCGTTCGGATTGCACGCGTACGAGATGTAATGGCCGCCGTTCAACATTCCACTGTGACACTAAAACCTCAAAATTATAAACAAAGGGCAAGAAGGGCAGAAAGGGAGGACATACCACCACAGCATAGAGTTGGTAATTGAGGTCAAACGGATCCTCGCCCTCCAACAACTTATGCTGATGGAAATCCTGCAGGTCCTCATCAATAATCGGCGTTTTAATCAACGACGTCGATTCCAACCTCTGTCTCCGCTTCGCCAACATCCCCTTGCTTTTCTCCACCTTCTTCTCCACCCTCGGCGGTTCCAAGTCCACCAGCAGGCTACCCTCATCCTCCTCTACAATCGACGCTTCCACCTCCCCACGTCCTCCCCGTCTCTCCGCCGCCAACTGCCGGTGCCTGAGTATCGTCTCCTGTGGCACCGACGCCAAATACCCGGTCGGATCAAAGCTGCGAAACGGAAAGTTCACCACCTTCTGCGTCTTCACCCATTTACTGTTGCAGTAATCAAAGCGCTTCAGATGCACAATCAGAATCGGCGGCAACCTCCAAATCTGCAGCTTCTTCGTCGCCGGCTGCTTATCTTTGCAGTTCGAGCAATGGTACTTTGCTTCAAGCCGCTCCTCACTAGTAAAAGCCTTCAGGCAGTGATCCAGGTCAATCGGCTCCGTGTGCAACTTCCGGCACACCGCCACACTCTCGTGCTCGCGCCAAACCTTCTCGCGACTACATTGATACCGCAGATGCAACGCGGTGGGATCCCAATCAATTGCAATGCACATCACCGCCGCGCCCGCACGGCACACATCAAACAGCAGCTCCTCCGAAGTGGGCAGCGTGCACCCCCGGCAAAACGCCGTCCAATGACACAACGCGCAAATCTGCCCGCCGTCAAGAACAGCCTTCAGCGCAAAGGGAAACTCGTACCCAAGCGAATCATCGCAATCAGTCGCGTGGTTTGTTTGATCCGACTGCGGCAATGGGCTAAGAAGACGCGTCACCGCCTCCCAGACCGCCTCGTAGATGCTCTGACAGGTGCTGTGCGGGGTGCAACCCAACAGGAGGGGCACACCAAAGAGACTTGGCTTGGACTTGTGCTGTGAGAGGAAGTAAGTCTCCTGACGCACGCATTTCCGGTGCACGGCCACCAAATACCTAGGACTCTTCGCTGGAACATCTAACGGTCGAATTTTTGGAGGTTAAAAAGAGAAAAGTCCCTGAAAACCACGGCTGGCTAACCTGTATAGACATTGGAATGGTGTAGTGAGCGACGCATGCCGTTGGAGAGCCGTCGCGCCGCCGCCGACGCCATTGACATGTCGATGCTATTCGCTCGTGCGTTCTACAACATCCCCGCGCGAATTGGGATAACATCGAGTGTATTTAGATGATGAATGATTTGGCGAATGATACATAGACGCACGCGAAACAAAAAAAATACTATCCAAAAAGCCCAACATTTACATTACTTGTTTTGCGCTTGATAAGGTACTCTTTCCGTTTGGCTACACACAGACACGAATACATAAGACGGGATAACACGGATAAGAAAGGGCACAATGAGCGAGAGAAGTAAAAACAAAAAATAAACGGTGCGTACCTTAAAGCACAGAATGTTGGGCATGCATAATGCCGACCGGCTTCTTACCTCTGGACTGCGCGCCAATGAACTACCGCCGCCGGCAGCGCCCTCACCTATCGTTTCGCCTCCTGCCGCGCTGTCACCTTCTGCCAAACATAACAAAATATCAACTATTGGCGCCTATCTATCAGAAGTGAATCAAACCTCGATCGTCAATCCCCTCGTCTTCATCGGGGGGCAGTTCGTACGCGTACAACTCTGTCGCTGTTGCCGGATTGATGCGTGCGCCATCTGCCATCACCTGTCGTATCCGCGAGTAGGCCACCTCAGCCACGAGGAGGCGCTCAGCGCGTACCGCCGATAACCTCTCCAACTCACGCTTCAACTCGACGTATTTCGCCTCCGAATTCAAACGCATGCCGTACTTGACGGGCGCCCCGCCGTCCAACCGCACCACAAGCACCTCGCACAGCGTGTACGACTCCATCGGCAGCGGCAGGCTGAGCAGGTTGAACGCGTCAAACCTCACCGACTCATGCCCGCACGTCTGACACGTCACCTGCAACATAACCTCAAACCATCAATTCCATCAATAGGCGGCGCTACAAACAGCTTTACCTTGCTCTTCAGCTGACCGTAGAACAAATCGGTGATGATCGAGTGATCCCTCGCGAGATGCTGCTGCCATGCCTCATCCGCCACAATCGTGTCGGGTCGACCATCCGAATCGCGCAGCTCAGTATACTGCTTCCGGTGCACGCGATTCAGATCCTCATGCAGCGTATCCAACAACCAAGCGAGCAGCTCCTGCGAATCGTGCTGCCCACCGCCGCCCAGATTGGGCGCATGCTTGCTAACACACCAGCGCAACTTCAACGGTGCCACCGAGCGCGTGGAACCCGCCCACAGCTCCCTGCAAAGCTCCGCATACCGTTTCGCCACCTGTCCCTTCGTGCCCAGAGGATTCGTCGAGTTCAACTCGCACAGCGCCGCATCACGCTGAAAGTACTCCGTCAGCGGTCGTGTATTGCTCACCGCCTGCAAGGCGGCATTCATAAAACACGTGTTGCCCAGGTTATGCAACCCCGTTGCGCCGGGCGGCAGAGAGATGGTGGGTCGGCGCTCCATCATTCCGGCACTGGTGGCGCTCGCCACACCCGACGCCAGCGCGCCCAACTCCTCCGGCCATGTCAGATCCTTGTTGCGCACCTCGAGCAGAATGCAATCGCTGTCCACCATGCCCAAGTCCTGCAACGTGGCGGCGTCCTCCTCCAACAGGATAGTGGTCGTCTCTTTGATCAACCACACGCGGACATCCTCCATACGCAGTGCAAGGCGCGCCGCAAGGAACTCGGTCACTTGTCTAACATTCGACAGGCGACTAAAAGCCGCTGTATGCGTGAGGAAGCGACGCGGTGCGGCCGAAGTGGAACCGGAAGAAGATGGCGACGAGGATATCCCAGCTGAACTCAGCGCAGCAGCGCCATAACCGCCAACTGTGGCCCACGCACTAGGACTCGACGTGTTACTCGGCGGGTTGCTTCCAACGCTCTGCGTTTGATGGCGGTAGATTTTCAAATTCAACGGATACAGCTCCAACTCCATCTCATTACTCCCCGGTGGTCGGATAACCTGTCTAGGGAGGGGTAAGGGACTACCATACCACAGGGCAAGCGCCTTCCACAAACTATCAGGTATCAGTTCAAAGTCCCTGCCCTGCACCAGTGGCGTATCGCGTCGCAAGCGCGAACCTTCGCCCGTCAACGACGCCCCTTTTGTCTCCATCGGATCACACACCAAACTGTTGTTATCAATGGGTCCTGGGAGCGTCGTCGGCCTCTTCGGGACCGTTCCTGAAGAACTCGAGACACCTGAAGACGACGCAATACTGCAGCTATCCCCCGTGGTTCTGCTCAGCAGATCGCCCATCGAATCGGTGCTGTTCGAGGTGAACTCGTTGGAGTGCGACGTGTAATCCGTGGAGTTGCTCGTAAAACTCTCATCGCAGACGATCTCTTCAGCCGCGTCCAAAGCCGGTACCGTAGTAGTGAGGGTCGTCGGGCGACACGTGCAGTAATCATTCCCCGAGCGCGGTGCTGTTGTGTGTGTGAACCACAGTTGCCACCAGTCATTCGCGATGAGATACCAGAACTGCCCGACACGATACCCACGATGCTGTTCGCGCTCCAACCAACCTGTCACTAAACCCACGAAGAAATCATGAGGACAAAACGGAACAGAGGACGGAGCGAAGTCCTTACCAATATCGTGCTCATGATGGCGACACTTGGGTCTCAGCCCCAGTGACACGTGGCACACCTGAAAGAGCAGCTCCAAAAGGGGTGCCACCATCGCGTTGTGGTCCACACACCACACAAGAAAGTCTTCCTGTGACAAGCAACCCCCAGCATCGCAATGCGCTCGGAGTTCCTCCAACGCACGCGTGCAGAATTTCTCGCTGGTCGTCGACAGGCGCCGTTCCTGCTTGCAGACCACATTCCTGTGCTCCTTCATGACCATCAGAAGGATCTCCACCATATGCTGAAACTCCCCCGCGTCCAGCTGATTGTCTCGGTCCACATCAAAGATCTTGAAACAGACTACCACAACCACCGTCAACCAAAGGTTTAGGACTCCTCAACTCAGGATACTGCTTACACTTTGTGCGTTCGGCAACCGGCCCTCGACACGCCGCCGAAATTCCACAGCACAACTCCTTAAAGTCGATATGCCCATCGCGATTGACATCCAGCGCCAGAAACAACCCCGCGCACGCCGTCGAAGGCACCGGCGGGCTAACCAGCGCCATAAACGCGCCCAAATCCAACTGCCCTGTGGGCGAATTCCCCTGCAACGACCAGAAACACTTCTCCAGCTCGCAGATATCCCTCTCCTCCAAGTGCGTCACGCCCGCAAGCGACTGATAAAACGTTGGCGTCTCCAAATCAGAGGACAAAGACACGCCATTGGTGGTGAGCAGCCATCGGGAGAGCACGGTCGCTTCCTCGTAGCGCAGTATCCACTCGCGGAACTGGTCGTAGCCGACGCGATCGCCGCCATGCCCGCCGGTCCCAAACAGGCTCAGCAGCGTTGTGTCGCAGTAGTGATGGTGGTAATTCGGATGGTAGTGTTGTTGGTGCTGCTGCACGGCTGCCCCTTCGGCGTGCAGCGTTTGCAGAAAGTCGGCGCGTGTGATATGCGCGCAGGCGTCGTTCGAGTATAGATTCCAGAGGAATCTACAATGCCGCAAGATGACGACCGAGCAATACATCGTTAGAGCAGCGAACAAGGAGGAAACGAAGGGACATTACTTAATCTTCTCGTCTTTTGTGCCTTTGGTGAGGAGCACGAGACCGCAGAGAAGGTCGGCGAGTTTGATACCGCGCGCGGTACCGCCGCATGCCGCGTAGAGCGACTCGGCGATGCTCGCCGGAACGCCATCGCCGAGCACGTATTGGACGAATGCCGCCTGGCTGAGCAGCGGTTTGCCGCCGGTGAGTCGCTTGAACGCTTCGCAGACGCGTTTGAATTCCGCATCGGACACTGTCCAAAACACGCAATTGAGTTCAATACCTGACTTGAGCTAATTGTGAAGTCAGCTAAATTATTGCTGACCGTAAAATTTGTGTAGAATTATGATTCTAGTGAAACTAAGGGAACTCTCGCCAAGGAAAACTAAAGGAAAAATGGCGTAGTGGTTGTAGATCATTGTAGATCACATGATGGTTATTTTTATCTCGGACTGATTATTTATGCGACACATACTCGTATATTATGTGTCGTCTGGTTCTGGTTATCGTATCGAACGACATAATAATAGTCGCAGTAATGTAAACACGGCGCAAAATCTGTCCAATCATCATCATCATCAACGAGAGGGGGACCCTCTCCTCCTCCTTCCTCCCAACCCATCCCGCAAACAATTAGCTAATTGGGAGGAAGCGATTCGTCAACAACACATAACAGAGCACATACTCGTAACAGTGCAGGTGTTAAACCTCCGGAACCTGTAATGAATGAAGCGTCTTCAGAGAACTTACTGCGTCTCGAGGCGTCATCGTAGTTGAGACACGTGCGCTTTGAATCCTTCGCACCCATGCCTCCACCCCACTTCTGCTTGTTTTTCTTCTTCTTCTTCCTTCGTCTTCCTCTTGCGTCTTGCGTGCCGTTGCCGTATCCGATTGGCCTTGGCACTGCTCATTCACTCACTCACTCGCTTCCGCGATGGTAAACTTTGCACACAACACAAAAACACACAGCCACACATTGTTCGTCCTTGATATTCCTGCTACTGCTGATGTTGATGGACATCACCCAATCACCAGGTCCACTCATCTAACTAACAACAAGGATCTGGTGATTTGTAGATCATTGGGTGAAGATGATTCCTGCTGTTCCTGCAGGTCCCCTCATTCACTCACTCACTCACTCACTCTCGGTAATGGCTGATAGCAAGCAGGACACGAGTGTCGCGAATGCGGGTGGTGCATAGACACCCCTCAAAAAAACGAGATTTAAGCGTGCTGGACGCACGCAATTCGGTAATATTATTGTCCACTCCGCGCCGCGCCGCAGGAGGAGTGTACCAGTGCCATCCGCGGGACGTGAGCCAATTTCTCCCACACACAACAGGTGATGGCCTGACAGGCAACAGCAACAGCAGCGCGTCAATTGCATGACATGTCAACACACGTGTATGCCTCTCTCACTTTTCCTGCTGCTGCGGCGTTGCCACATCTCCCAAGCGTTAGTTGGTTTCCCGCGCATTTCAACCGCCATTGATCTATAATGATCTATATACGATCTATACGTTGATCGCTAGCATTTGAACGCATTGTCAGCTTAAGCTCCATAAAGTTTGTTACTGGAGTGACGAGCAGTTGATGGTTTTCATCTCTTATCGGATGTCTTCGGGAAATGCAACCCCTTCTTCGGTTTTTCCAGCTGATAGGCAGGGAAAACTGACACCTTGTCATTTTCCACCAATACAAACAGCGATAAGTGATAGCGGCGGCGAAGGGAAAGAGTTTCCCACGGTGTTCTTGATAGTAGTTTTGCAATGCTGTTAACAAACCAAAGATGATCTTAATTTGAGTGAGTCGATCTCTACTTATAGATCTTTTCATTAACAGTAAGATATATAGATAGATTTTTGTAGAGAGAGAGAGAGAGAGAGATTATGATGGCCGAACATGTTGAGCTGCAGCAGCTCGTTGAAGACGCCGACGAAGAGGACGACGAAGAAGAAGTGACTTTGCATCTGACCACATTCCAAACCCCACCAGCAACATCATCATCATCACATCACCATAATGATCTACAGCTTCAGCAGCATCATCTTCAACAGCAGACGCTACACGGACGCTGTCCCTACCTGGGGCTACTGCTCGCCATCCTCAGCTCGCTCTTCTTCTCACTATGCTCCGTAATCGTGAAATGGATGCGTGACGTCGACCCCATCGCCCTAGCCGCGTACCGCTACATCGGCGTGCTCTTACCCGCCATCCCAATAGTGATCTACAAACAGCAACCACTCCTACCGGCCGGCAAACGTCTCATGCTGCTGCTGCGCTCCATCACCGGCACCACCGCGCTCATGCTCAGCTTCTACGCCTTCCGCCACATGCCCCTGGCCGACGCAAGCGTCATCGTCTTCAGCGTGCCCGTCTTCACCGCCATCTTCGCGCGGCTCTTCCTCCGTGAGCCTTGCGGCTGGTTCAACGTGCTCACCGTCGCCACCACCTTAATAGGCGTGGTGCTCATTACTCGCCCACCGCTGCTCTTCGCTGATACAATCGACGCATTCGGTGAGCCCTCTGGTGGCGCCACCGAAACGTGGAGTGCGGTGGCTGCGTTTACCTCCACGCTGTTTGGAGCCAACGCCTACGTGCTGCTGCGTGCCTTGAAAGGCATTCACTTCTCGGTGATTATGACGAATTTCGGCGCCTACGCCCTGGTGCAGTGTCTGGTGGTGGCTGGGGCGATTGGCGCTCTATGTCTGCCGGCATGCGGCCAGGACCGGATGTTGGTGGTGGCGCTGGCGTTGTTCAGCTTCCTCGGGCAGATTCTGCTCACGGTTGCGCTGCAGATTGAGCAAGCTGGACCGGTGGCGATTGCGAGGAGCTCGGATATTGTTTTTGCGTTTGGTTGGCAGGTGGCTTTTTTCAGGGAGGTGCCCAATGTTTATAGTGTGGCTGGTGCGGTGCTGGTGATGAGCTCCGTGCTGGTGATTGGGTTGCGGAAATGGGTGATGGCTTTACCCCAGGGCTCCACCATGCGCCGCAAGTTGGCTGTTTTGACCAAGTAGAGAGGCACAAGTCTAGTCATTTGCTAGTCTGTTATTATTTATGTTGTATGTGTCACCACTTAACTTAATAATCGCAATATGTATAATCGCATTCATATCACGCATAAAAACGGAAATATATTGAGTGTACAATTTATAGGATCAAAAATTGTTTGGAGCATTTTGATTTCGTAGTATCCTGTATGTAGGGTGTTCGTGAACCATCGGGATCTATCGGAGTGGCCAACATGCAACGTTGCCAAGCGTTGTTGCACGTAGATCACCGCCATGCCGCCATTACGCATGCGCTGTGATCCGCTCCTCGTACTCCTCGTACTCCTGGCCCATCCTGGCTGCAGGATGCTAGAGAGTCATCTGTGGCACACATAGCGTTGTGTTAGTGATCCTCCTTTGGGGGGAAAATCACCTTTTGTCGGCGATTCACTTTTTGCTTTTGCTTCGTTTTTTGGTAACTTGGGATCACTTTGCGATCACTTTGGGATGGTTGGGTTCTTCCAAGAACCTTCTGCATAACTTTTGGGGTCGATTCCACGCTCCACGCTCTGGTTCGGTTGAGTGTCTCGTTTGGTCTTCGTTATCATTTGTTTTGGTCGTCGTGGTGTTGCCCCGGGGGTTGGGCAATGTCAGTTTCGGTTTCGGTTTGTCAGAAACGGAAAAATTCCCCGCATAAGTTTCCTCTCGTGTGTGAGATGCAGCTGCTGCCGGCGTAGCTCTCTCGAAATTCCCTAAATGCTGCGCGCCGCCATCGGCGGCCGCCAACCACACACCGGGTGCGATGGTCATGCTGAAGCTGGAGGAGCAACCGCCGCTGATACAGGCGATCTTCGCCGGCGAGATCGACGAGGTGCGCGCCCTGCTCGAGACGAAACCCGATGTCAACTATCAAGGTAGCGAGCCTCTGCAAGGGTTCTCAAGCATTTCTTACGCACATTTTCGGTCCAGATGCGGAGAAACGCAGCCCGCTGCATGCGGCAGCATTCCGGGGGGATCGCGAGCTGGTGGAGCTGCTGCTGGCGTTGGGCGCACGCGTCAACACCAAGGACGCAAGTTGGCTGACGCCCCTACATCGAGCGTGCGGTGTAGCTAACGAAGTAATCCCTCATCTTCAGCCCTCCCTTAGAAACCCAATAGGAAACTTATGGATGTTTTTGTAGGAGATTGTGGAGTTGCTCTTGGGTAGCAATGCGGACACGAGCGCCAGAGACCGCCAATGGCAAACCCCCTTGCATATAGCCGCCGCGCATAATGCCGTCGGTTGTATTCAACATCTTCTGCGGCACATCGCCAACGTGAACGTCACGGACCGCTTTGGCTGCACGGCCCTTCATCATGCGGCTCTCTTTGGGCATAACGATGTCGTTCAGCTGCTGTTGGCGCGCGGGGCTATTGTGAACGCTTGCGATAAGAAGGATTGTCGACCGATTCACCAAGCGGCGCATTTGGGCCACGTGGACACTGTGAGTCTGCTCCTCCAACACGGCGCCGACATTAACGCCAAGGATCGACATCAGTACACTCCGCTCCACGCAGCGGTGGCGTCCAGAAAGGTCTACGTTTGCTCCCTGCTGCTGAAAGCTGGTGCGGATGTGAATGCGGTGAACGCTTTCGGGAACACTCCGATGCACATCGCCTGCTTTCACGGCTACCTGTCGGTCGCGCAAATTCTCCTCGCTCATAATGCGGACTTGGAAGCGGCCAACTTCAAAGGACAGACACCTCTGCATATTTGCGCGGCGAGCGCGCAGGGTGTTGCTTGTCTCGCGTACCTTTTGGAGCAGGAGCATATCGATATCAATCGGCAGACTTGCGATGGTCGAACGCCCCTGCATATGAGCGCGATTTACGGCCGGTTCACGCGAAGCAAGCGCTTGATTGATAAGGGCGCTGTGGTGGATAGCGGTGACAAGTACGGGAATACCTCCTTGCATATTGCGGCGCATCATGGACATGATATCCTCGTGGCGACGCTCTTGGACTTTGGCGCGGACCCTCGACGCAGGGGTTTTGAAGGCCGCACCCCGCTGCATGTCTGCTGCTTGAGTGGGTCGGTGGAGGTTTGCCGGAAATTCCTCCAGACCGATGTCGATCTGAATGTAACGGATGATAATGCTCGTACACCGATCATCTGCGCTTCCTACAAGGGTTCGGTGGAGTGCCTGGACCTGCTCGTGTCGCGCGGTGCAAATTTCCGACTCCAGGATAGTATTGGCCGTACAGCTCTGCATTACGCCGCTGTGCAAGGGCATTACAACTGTTTGTATACGCTAGTTGGGATTGGTTCGCCTGTGAACCATGCCGATGCGGACGGGTGCAGCGCCCTGCATTTGGCTGCCGGGTACGACACGCAAGGGAAATGCGTTCAGTATCTGCTCCAGCATAAAGCGGATCCCTTGCTGAAGGACCGAAATGGTTACACACCCATTCATTACGCGGTGAACGGTAGTAATCGAGCGTCTTTGGAGCTGTTGTTGGCTGCTGCGGGGAAGAACAGCAATGGGGGGTTTATGATGACACCCCAAACAACACCCTTGCATTTGGCCGCCCGTCATGGCGATGTGGATATCCTGCGGAATATCATCCACTACTTTCCGGATGCGAATATTCGAACGAGGGAGGGTTACACCCCGCTGTTGATTGCAGCGCGCGAGGGACACACGCAAAACGTGCAGATGCTGTTGCGTTATGGGGCGAAGGTTGCCCTCGCTGATGAGGTGCACGGGATGACACCGATTCACCATGCGGCGAAGAACGGTCATCTGCATTGCCTCGCGTTGCTTGTGGACAATGCGGAGGAAAAGTGTGTGATTGATGCGCAGGACCGCTATGAACGCACTGCGCTCATGCTGGCGATTTCGGGCGCACATCAGGATTGCGCGTTGGTGCTCCTGAAGAGCGCCGCAGATCCGAATGTGGTCGACGCCGATCTGCATTCCTCGCTGTTCCGGGCGGTGGTCACCGATCAGATGAACGTCGTGCAGTTGCTGATTGACTGCGGGTCGGAAGTGACCGCGGCGGATGTGAACGGGAAGACTGTCCTGCATCTGGCGGCGGCTTGCGGTCACCTCCGGTGTTTGCAGCTGCTCATTCAGCATGTGCCCGTTAAGGAGACGGCTGTGTTGGATCGTCAGCAGTTTGGCGTGTTGCACTGGGCGAGTTATTATGGGAATGCCACGTGCTTGGAGTACCTGCTGGAGATGGAGTTGGTGTTTGGCCAACCAGTAGGGAATGTTTTCACCCCAATGCACTGTGCGGCGTACACAGGATCCGAAAGGTGTTTGGAGCTGTTGCAGACGAGGTTCGGGGTGGATTCGCTGAAAGCAAGGGATGCTCGGCAACGGACACCGTTGCATTTGGCCACGTGGCATGGTCATGCGGAGTGTGTGAGGTATCTGCTGGATAATGGCGGTGATGTGGATGCGAGGGATGAGTTGGGGCGTACTCCATTGATTTCGGCATCGCAGAATGGCCAAAGTCAAGTCTTAGGTAAAGCTGTGAAGAAGTTACACGGAAGGGGTTGAGTTTTAATCCGGGGCTTTTGTTGTAGATCTGTTATTGGCACATAAAGCCGACTTGAAGTCACAGGATGGTAATGGCAGCACCGCTTTGCATGTGGCGTGCCTCCGGAAGCACAACCACACCGCCATATTGCTCCTCGAATACATCAACGACGTGGATATTATTAACATGGTGGATAATGATAAGAAAACGTAGGTTTCCGTTGTGAATCGAGTCGAGTTACTTATTCTGTTTCGTTACTTGTTGTGTTTAGTGCTCTGCATTTGGCGGCGAGGAATGGTTTGGTGGAGGTCACCGCCGAGCTGATTAAAAAGGGCGCATCGGTGCTGGCAGCGGATAATAATGGACTCACGCCGGCGTTGTACTGCGCGCCCAATGCCTGCGTTGCGCAGTGTTTGGCCATTATCCTCGCGCATCATCCGCCGATGACCAACCCCAGCAATCGCCATGTGAAAGGTAGAAACCGTTTTATTGTGCTTCCTGATCCCCAATCCTGTCCTTGTTCCTGACTAAAGCATGTGAGACATTGATGCAAATGTGCGCGGGCCTGAAGACACGAAGCACTTGTGAGGTACAGACGGATATGTCGCTGGTGCGCAATGAATGCGAGATGTTTCTCGGCGAGGAGCATCTTCACGTCCATCATCACCATCGCAAGCCGCCTAGTGAGAAACTCCCCGTGCGGCGGTTTTATCAGAACTCTGAAGATATCATCCGGTTTGAAAACTGCGATGATGTTGAAAATGGTGCTGAGGTTGAGGTTCCGGTTGAAGCCGCAGCCTATGGGTTGGACCTGCATCGTAGTTTCTCGAATATTTCCCTGGTGCGTGATGACGACTACACGCCTGAAGAGGAGGAGGAGGTGAAGAATAAGTACTTGGATTTTATGTACAAATGCAAAGCACCGCTGGAAGTAGAGCCGGAAGGGTTGAAAGGACCGGAAGTGGACGTGGCCGATGAACGTGAGGTGGCTTATCGCAGACTGCTGAAGGGCTATCAGAATATAGCCAAGCGCATGGCGCAGATTAGCAACAATTACGATGTTTCCTTGGAGGATATTCAGCGCGCGTTGCATCAGCAGGCGCGCACCACCAATCCTCCTCCATCGGCGCCAAAGCCTGCCAATGGCAACCACTACGCCATTCGCCGTCACCAGCAGCTGGTGGCAAAGTGTCACAGTCTGTCACACGCGTCGGCCACGTCAAATGCCAGCGAGACGTCGACGCCAACAGCGACGAACGGCGGTGTTTGCAGCACGCTGCTCCCGCGTAAATTCTCAGCGCAGCATCTGCACCATCACCACCATCATCATCATCACCATCACCATCAGCGCAGGTCGAAGAGTTCGAATAGTTTGGACTTTCGCACGAGTAAAAAATTCTCTCCGGCGCCTTCGCCTTTGCCCTCGTCGTCTTCGTTGTCTTTGCCGACGGTGATGGTTGAGAAGGACAAGGCGGCAATCGACATGGAATTGCAGCGGCAGTTGGTTGTGTTACGCGCCGAATGCAGTCGTGAAGAGACGTCGCCGTCGGTCGTACCCGAACGGGCAGACAATCGCGCCAAAGACGAACAGGAAGAAGAGTTGGAGGTGGTGAAGACAGACACACAATGCCATGGTGATTGGCTGGTACGGGAGGCGGGTACGAAGCGCTACTGTGATTGTCAGTACGTGTGCACGAATTGTGTGCTGATGAATCGGTTTGACCATGCGGAGCCGGAGGCAGAACCGCTGCATCAATGGCGTGTACCGGATGACGACGAAGACGATGAGGATACGTACAATTATCCGCATTTCCCACATAATTACCACCACCGTCGTGAAGGTGGGGAGAATGGGGGTGATGGTAGCGATGGCGAGTACGAAATGATCCCGTTGGACAATCTTATTGTCCACGAACCGGTGATTTATGTGGGGGAGGGTGCTATTCGAAAGAATCGCAAGGTGGATCCGGCGCAACCCCACCAACAACAGCAACAGCAACAGCAAACGCGTGATGCGGATCGTGACCGGTCTAGAAGTAGCTTTCTAAAGGATGCGCCCGAGACTTCCGGTACAACCGCAGCGGAGAAGCAGATTCAGATTCAGATCAGTGAAGCCTGTGGGGACGACGACCATGATGGTGAGGGGGAGCAGGCGCATAAACCGGACGCCACCGGCGAGGGTAGTAAGCAGTTGGTATGCGCCGAGTGCAGGGAGACTGGACTAGCAGCTGAGGCGTGCGCCTGGGCGAAAGTCACCTTTGACGATTGCGTCAAGAAGAGGGAATGCCCGCATGTTCACTACCTCCATCAACAACAGCCGAAGAAGGTGCAACACACCAAGCATCCCACTTCGGATGAAGAAGACGCTAGAAGTAGTGATGGTGAGGAGGAGGTGGATAAGGACCCGTCCAGGGATGTCACCTGGAAGACGTTTGCAGAGGTCGAAGAGACTTCCTCACCCGTCGGCAGGTTAACCGTTTCGGGCACACGTATTCAACTGCTTGATGCGGAAGATGACAACGAGCCCTCTGAAGAAGAGGAAGCATTTCGCAGTTTGGATGTGGCCACGTCAGCGACGGCGTTGGTTACAATGGCGTCGACTTCCTCATGCACGCCGAAACTGCGACGTATGCGCGGTGACGTCTTCAATAACGCGATTGTCGACGAGGACGATTCAGCGCTCCTGGATCTGTACGATGACGAGGAGGAAAGGAAGCGGAAGGAGGAGTTGGCCGCGAAGGAAGCGAGGGTTAAACGCGAGTTGAGGGATCAAGAGCTGCAGCGGTTGGAGGAGTTGGAGCGTGTGCAGGATGAGTTGCAGAGGATCGCAGTACCGGTGAGGGTTGGTCTAACTCCCGCGATGCCGCAGTTTAGTGTGCCCATCATCCGAAGTAAAGCGGCGAGATCGCCCTCGGAGTGTAGCACTTCCTCTTCAGTACCTTCCGAAGAGGAAGACGAAGAAGAGGAAGAAGCTGCATTGTTGGAAGACGAGGACCTCGTGGCGGCAATGCGTCAGGCACGCGAAAAGATGAAGACTTTGACCTACCAGGAGTTTGTGGATTTGAGCGAAGGCCTCAACATGTCTACTGAAGCCAAAGCAATGGCTCAGCGGTTGTTGGAGCAGATGACGCAAAAACCCTTGGTGCCCGATGCACCCGATCTACCCACGGATTCCGGTGTAGAGTCGTGTTCTTCAGGGTCTGAGGTGGGTCTGGTCTTACCAGCAGCACCGTTGTCGCCGCCCTCGTTACCTCCTCCACCAGAAGGAGACTGCAAAAGTAGTAGTGGTGGTGGTGGTGATAAAGACCCTGAGCAGCGACCCTGCGGTGATGGTGGGTCCTCGAAGCCAGCCGTTGGCAAGCGGGGTAGTGGTAGTCGGTTGAAGCGTAGCAAGCGACCCGATGATAACAAATGTATTATTACCTAATTCCTAAATTTTTCCTTGTTTTTTGCGGTGATTATACCCGATCTTCTGTGATAATAAATCCATCGTGTTTCTGTTTTGGGTTGCTTGACGACTGTGGGGTGGGTTGGTGGGTCTGCAGTGCATCAGTCCAACTCGCACGATTCGTTTCTGTCGGATGGTAAGCGGGCACCGCTGCAGATTCCGTACTTTGGTGCTGGCGCCACCGCCGACCTGGAGCAGCAGCAGTACGTGGAGGCTCTGGAGGCGCAAGCTCAGCACCATGGCGGTCTGCCGACCATCAACAGTATGCTCGCCGCGGCGGGTCTCAGTGATGGCGCCACCGTTGCTTCCGCCACCGTTTTTGATGATGCCGAATTCTATTGAAGACTAAGCTTTACAACACCACATACATTACAATTACACAAATGATCACAAAGTGAGAGAGAGAGAGAGAGAGAGAGAGAGAGAGACATTATTAATTCGCTGTTTTTATACGAATATGCTGTGCGCTTTGGAAGAATGGGGCAATTTTTATCATTAATATATTTGAACAAAAACAAACCCCTTTCCCTTTATACCCTTGTCTCGCTCGACATCGAAGACTGCGAATATGGGTAGGGGGTAGGATATTGATTTTTGGTGGAGGCGCCGGGTAAATAGATGGCAGATGGCGCTGAGGGTGGTTGTTATCCTGGGCCCTGCAACCACCCCCACCGCACCGCACCGCACCATCAGCGGGCGTAATCCTGACCTGGGCCAACGCAACAAACCCCCTTCCCCCCCCCCCCCACCCACCCCGCGCGGAAGTAGATAGAGTGCGGCGCGGGCCATGGCGGACCTGAGCAGCGCGCTCGGCTTTCTGGCGGTGGAGAACGTCGTCGAGGTGAGCGCACCCATTCCCAAACCGTTCACCTTCGCCAAGGAGGATTGGGCCGATTGGATCGCGCATTTCGAGCGCTACCGGCGCGCCACCAAGCTGGACACCTCCGACGACAAGGTGCAGATCAGCACGCTGCTGCTGCACATGGGCGGCGGGCGTGCGGCGCGCATGCTGGACGAGATGCGGCGGCCCGAGGAGACGTTCGACAGCTACGAGCATCTGGTGCGCGCCGTCGACGACTACTTTGCGTGCAAAACCAACGTGGTGCTGGAGCGCGCGCGCTTCAATCTGCGCGCCCAGCGGGAGGGTGAGCCGGCCGAAGCGTACATCAACGCCGTGTGCCGCATGGCGAGGAGTTGCGCGTACGGTGAGCTGGAGGCGGAGTTGGTGCGCGATCGGCTCGTGGTTGGGATTCGGGATCGGAAGTGCTCCGAGGCGCTGCAGCTGGAGGAGAATCTCACGTTGGAGAAGGCAAAGAGCATTATTATCCATGCGGAGAGCATTCGGCGCGTGAAGATGCAACAGCAGCAGCGATCGCCGAGGGATTCGAGTTGTGGGCGATGCGGGAAGCGGCCCAATCATCCGGTGGGCAGTGGGTGTCCGGCGAAGGACGCCAAGTGCACGCGGTGCGCCAAAAAGGGACATTACGCCAAGTGCTGTCAGTCGTCGGTGGCCGGAAGTGCAAGCAATGGTGGTGGTGGTAAAAGTAAGGAGAAGGAGGCGGAGAAGACAAAGAGTGAAGAGCCGCAGGTGGAAACAAAGGAAAAGGCAGAGAATCTTATGGATAAGGAGCAGCAGCAGCAACCGGAAAGAGCGCGAACGCCAGCGCAAAAGGAGGAGAGCTTCGAATTCATTTAACTGCTGGATTCTTCTATAAATAATTACAAATATCTAGGCTAAGAGAACTTGACGATGATGAGTTTCACTGCCAATATATAATAATATTAATACGGCCGCCTCTTGCGCCGTTCGACTTGTAAAAAGACTTAATTGACAAACAAAAACGAAAACGAAAAGAGCGATGTTTGAAGGCGAGGGAAAAAGTTCGCATATATCAAAAAAAAATAAATACTTAGCGCTTAAGTTAAACACCCACCCAAAAAAAAAATTATCAAATATTTAAAGCGATGAACATATTGTGGAAACGATTACATTAAAACACGTGTGCAATAATAATGTAATAATGATTAAGAGCGATTACGAACGAACGTTGGAGTAAAAAACAACCGAAAATGCATTTTATCGAATTCAAGAAATCGTCTATCGTCATTTTATTTGACACCACCCCAAAATTTGGTACATTTGGTGTCCTTCTTAGAATAAATGCAGAAATCAAACTAGCCAATCAGAAAAACCTCTATAAATATAACCTCTTATTGAGGTTTGGGTATCTTGCACAAATTCATCAACGGCGACATCTTAATCTGATGGTTAATCTTAACAACCCCCTCTTGCGCATCAATAGATAATAGCTCTCCCGTTGCTTCGCGCTCCTCCCCAATAATAACCTTAAAGAAATCGCCACGTTGTGGCCGAACCGGATCCAAATGCTCCGCCATGATATTCACCACGCGATCCTCTTCCGGCAAAAAGACGGAGCACATTGCGCCGTTGATACTCCGAATCACCCCGGTTTGCCCGGCAAGACCCTGATCATCATGCGAATCGCGAATGCGCACCTCAATATCCACAGTATGCCATTCGGTCATTGGGAAAACATCCAATCCAGCCCCAGGTGTTTGGGGATTGTTCGGCATACTCGGACTATACCCACTACTCGGCGTGTTGTACGAATGGTGGCCGCCCGATGGCGACTGCCCGTATCCGGTCGCTGGTGATGGCGTCGACACCACACTTTGATATCCCGGCGAGGGTTGGAACGGCGAATACGAATGCGAGTCGTAGATCGTTCCCGGCGTCTGTGGCGTAAACGACGAGTTCATCTGATACCCTGGTGTTGATGGGCTGTACGAAGGCGAAGAGTACGCGTTTGAACTGGATGATGATGGATCCCATTCGGAGCCAGCGTTCGGCGTACGCGACCCATCGTGAATAGGCGTCATCGAACCGTAGTGCAGAGGTGTACGTGACCCTGAATCGCACATCGGCGTCTTGTTGCCCTGTTCGCGGTACATCGGTGTTTGCGAGCCGGGGTAGGCGGGCGTTGCGCGCGAGTACGACGAAACTGAGCCATGGTCGCGCGATAACGAAGTCTGCGCCACGTCGGCAATATGCTTGCGATCCACCGAGATGGTCTGGCAGCTGGTATGCAGCTCAATACGCGCTGCCGATGCGGTGGCATCCTTAACAATACCAATATTCCCTTTGAACGGCCCCTTGATGATCTTGATGGTGGTGCCGATAATGTCACGATCACGTGGGCCACGTCCACGTCCTCTTCCACCGCCACCGCCACCGCCGCCGCCGCCACCGGCGCCACCCGGTGAACCACCGTCTCTTCCCAATGCCGGACTACTCGCACCACCCATGCGACCAGCTCCCCGTCCAACACCCGACGCCGGATGCACCGGACTCTGAAAACGACGCGGCGAACAAATCTCCAATGGCGTCGCGGTCTCCGCGTCCGTCGCAGACTTGGTTCCGCCAGACAGGTGCAAATGTTTGGTTTTGCACACGAAAATACCGCCGTTTTGCAAGAACTCCAGCGAGTAAAGAAACGCGTAGTTCCGATACAGATGCTTGATCTCACCCGAGAAACCAGAGTGCGGTCCATCGATCACCTTCACCATATCCTTGCGATGTAGATCGTTGCGGTAGGAGTCCAGCGCGGCGGTGAAACGATGCAAGCGGCGTTTCTGCAGCGACGCCGGTCGCACCTCCAGCACCTTACCGTGCATGTTCAGCACGTGGAACATTTCGCGCTCCAGCCGCACAATCACACCAACCGTCTCCGAGTCGAGCGTCACCAAATCGCCCCATTCGAATTTGCCCAGCGAGTCGACCCCAGACGCCATGTCCGTGCAGAGCTGCAGATCGCGCGGTAGGATCTCCATCTCGTGCATGGTCAGATCCGAGATGAGAATGGCGCGATTACCCTCCACACGCACCACCAACCCGGTGTCACCCTCGTACCGCCCCGACAAAACCTTTACGTGATCGCCCATCTTGAAATACTTGCGCAATTCGGTGGCTTGAAACTGCAGCGGATCCTTGAGATCGTTATGGCGCGGCAGCATGGTGATCATGGTGCCGTCGATCGACAGAATCTTGCCCTGCAGGTTGATCAGCTCCCCGTCGCACACCTCCACGTTGTCCCCAGCGCTGAAACTGTGCCCCACCGCCTTGTTGTCCTCCTTCTCGGCGGGCAGCTCCAGATCGATGCCCTCCGGCGCCTCCTCAAACCGCTCCAGCTCGCCGAGTGTCGGCTTCACTCCATCGATGATCACCGCGCTGAGCGTGAAGTTCTTGTAGAGGAACCCCTTCCGAGAGTAGCGGTTTCCTTCGAAGATGAGGAAGTCGCCGTCGGAGGTGACCTCACCGCCGATGGCTCGAATCGCCTCCGGATCGAAGGGTTTGCACGGTGGCCGACGCTTCTTCTTCTTCTTATCCGCCTCGTTGTCGCTCTGCGTGGTGCGGAGTGCGCCGCGTAGCCTCGTGTAGTCGATGCGCGGCAGCAGCTTCAAATGCACCTGATTCTGCGCCATATCGAAGTAGTCCACCTGCGCGATGTCGTCCTTGTAGATGCCGCGCCGCAGACGCACCCACTGCTTCGACTTCAGCCCCGTCTGCTCCTTGACGACGCGCAGCACGTCGGTCATCTCCTTGATGGGCACCATCTGCTGCTTCCAGATGCCCATCCGCAGATTGGTGACGTTCTCAATCGCCGCCTTCACATGCGGCTGCTTGTACGCCTCGATGTAGATGTAGCCCTTGACGCCCTCGGGCGCAATCACCGACTTGATCTGCAGCGGCTCCTTGCTGTCCTGATAAGCGAGAAACTTACGCATCAGATGCAGGCAGGTGGTCTTCTCCTCGCCGATGCGGCATTTGACCATCCACAGGTTGGGGTCCTTGACGCCCGGCAGCAAAGTTTGCTGGGTGATTTCGTCGGACATCTCCTCGCCGCCGTCGCCAAAGTGGCGCGCCGCCACGCTATCGTCGGCGTACTTCTTGCGCAGGTACTCTTCGATCTCGTGCTCCTTCTGCGTGCTGAGAAATATACCATTAAAGCTCGATTGCATTGAAAGGGGGTGTGTTAACTTACTCCCAGAGATTGGTACCACGCCGCCGGCCTTCAATCTCACGCGCAGTGGGCCCCAACTCATCCACCTCGTTGGCGACGATGCCGATCTCCTGCGCACCATCCTCCCATTCTTCCTCGTCCTCCACCTCATCGTCCACTTCGGCTTCGTCGATGATAAAACCACCGAAGCGGTCCTTCTTGCGTCGCTTGCGCCCACCGCGGCCTGTATCCGAGTCTTCCTCCTCGGAGTCGAACTCTTCGGAGTCAATCTCTTCATCGCGAGCACGTCGCGGGGAGCGTGAACGCGAACGCGACGAGCGGCTGCGAGCGCTGCCACGCGAACGTGGGCTACCCGACCCGTCCGATGCATCTGAGAAATTCTCCTCAGAATCTGACATAATTGGTTCTGCAAACAATTGGGAGAAATAACTTCAAAGGTCTCTATACATAAATGGGTTTTCGGATCTAATTATGTCTTCTTCATCACCAGAGAGCCCTCAGGCTTACAGGGTACCTTTTATCCAGCATTAAATGGTTTAATAGTAAAAAATGAAAAGCGAAGTGTTTTAGCAATGAGATAAATCTTTCAACCGGCTTGGCTTCGTATTTAATTCAGATAGAAGCCCCATTCTAAGCAAAATATTGTTGCCTTATATTTGAGGTTATGTTTGAATTGGTTTTCATATATATCAAGATTTCTCGAAAAACAGTGCGAATTAATGATTGAAATCGACTTACCCTTGTCGGCTATGAACCCTTTCGTGAAAGCAACGACGCTAAACTAATTTCTTCGACCGCAATCACTGCAAACACGGCGTAAACAAACAGACCGCGCACAGCGACGCAAACCAAGAAGACGCCATTTGTCATACAGGGTTGTACGTTATCCAAGGTGATCCAAGGCATCCAAGGTCACTTTGACTGTTTCCAAACAATCCAAAAAACCGCCATCTTTGTTTCTAGTCAACCATCATCAAAAGAACGCATCCGGCCACTTCCGGCGTGTTTCTGTATTAAAATATTTGTACTTATTTATTGTTATGAGAATAAGTTGTGGTATTTTTTACAAATTAATTAATAAGTATGCGCATCCGATGATGAGAAACTAAGTAAAATCGATTCATTTGAAATCTAAAAATATCGGCGTGTTATTGTTAGAATTATAGCAGCCATTATTATCGACGGCGATCCTTGGAACGATCCTTGCTGCGCTCACGATCCTTATCATCATCGCGATGCTTCCGTCTGCTACTATAACGATCGTCGTACTTCTTGCGACTGTCCTTACCACCGCCGCTATCATCATACCGATCCTTCTCGTACTTATCCTCTTTATACCGATCGCCATACTTGTCGTAACGATCGATATAACGGTTATTCTCCCGCTCGTTGCTTGCCGACCGACTTTTCCGACGACTCTTCCTTTTATGCGGCGACCCCGAACGCGATCGCGAACGACTATAACTCCTCCGGCCACCTTTATGGCTCTTGCGCTTTGGGGACCGACTGCGACTCTTATGCTTTTTGCTCCGCTTATTCCCGCTGCGTTTCGGCGAGTGGCTCATCGACCGACTCCGACTGCGACTCTTACTCTTGCTCTTGTGGTTCTTTTCGTTGACACCACCTCCGGCTCCATTCCCACCACCTCCACTTCCGGTCACCGTCGGCGGTAGATGGCTGCCGCTGCGACTGATAAACCCACCCCACGCGTTATGCGCGCCGGTTGTCTTCTGCGACGCTGCCGCCGCCGTCGTTGCCGTCGCCGCATTATTGTTTTCCGCCGGCGAACCGCTGCCTCTATGGTGATGGTGGTGATGATGGTGATGGTTGGGTGTGTTCGCCCCGGAACTACCCTTCGCTTTCAGTTTCGCGTCCTGATAACGGCGACACAGCTCGTCCACCTTGCGCTCCAGCTCGTCGACGTTGGGTTTGGGGCGGTTGTAAAGTCGCAGAATGCGCACGCATACATCGCGTATGTCGCGCTCGTCCACGCCGAAGATGGTGTACCATGCCGGTTGGCGGGGCAACGGCAGTCGTAGCTTGCGTGCGGTGAGGTAGATGCACGCGCACGCCACCGTTTCCGGTTGATGGCGGACGAACGCGTCCGTACGCAGCGAGTCGTTCATGTAGTTCCAGGAGTACTGCATGAGGTTGGCGTGGGTCTCCAGGCAGAGGACTTGCAGGTACATCACGATGATCTACACCCAAGCAAAACAACACTTAATAAGATGGTGGAGACTTACAAGGGCTGGGTACGTACTTTGTGGGGATGTTTAATATGAACGCAAAAACCCAACTCTTTGAGGACGCGCCGCTCGGCTTTGATCACCTGGTTCTTCAGCTGGATGTAGTTCTGATCGAGCACCACCGGCCCAATGGGTCTGCGTCACGGGGAAGAACGAATATGTGCACAGATCGGAGACAGAAAGAAAACAAAAAACGTTTGCAAGCGTTAGCAACCAATTTCCTCCATAATCAAGATCTTTCGATAATAATTTCCCTCATTTTTTCTTTTTCAGTGACCAATTACTAAAAATTCCGAATGCCCTCCTACTTCTTTGTAGAATTATATGTATGAACCCCACATCGTACCATCAACATCATATCATATAGTAAATCCCCGCGAGTCAAAAAATGGTGGTAATTCGTGTGTTTTAGTATTTGGCTTTGAATCGGAAAACAATCTTGCTAACGAATTATTTGACGAGTCCATCTTTGGGTTGGGTACCACCATTTTATGATCGTGTTTGCAAATATTACCAGCTCTCATCCAACGTCGACAACAACATACAAAAACCCAGAGATTCGAATTGAAAATGTCGCAATTTCTTTTTCTATTTTTTTCATTTCGAATCTCCGGGCAAGAATCGGTTCCGGAGCGCCTTCCTCTCCGGGATGTCATCATCTGGCTCGGGTTGGTGACTGGCGGGATTCCCCCTGAAACTACGCAGACTCAAACATTAGTAAATCATTGCAAACGTACATCATAAGTGATTCAACGCTTTGCGGAACAGCAGGGGGGAGGGCGCTTTTTGCAAATTTTGGCGCTCCGGTGTGCGTATTTTGTGTGCTGACGTGTGTGCTCTGTGCTCTCGCCGATCGGAGGAGGAGTCGGGTCCCCGGAATCTTCGGATTCTCCTCTCCACCACCACCACCACTCTCCCACTCACCCCATTCTGATCGTTCGGAGACTTTGCTCTCTTTGGCTTTTTTAAGCTATTTGTTTTTGTTTCCGTCACTCTCACTCTGCTCTCGCCCCCATCGGTCAGTAATATCCCGTTTCGTTTGTTTCGCAAATTTGAAAGTTTTGAATACTTATAGAAATTACCGAGGATATTTTGGGGGGAGGTTTTGCAACGCAACGCCAGAGGCCCTAGGCTAACCTCTCGTAGCCTCTGCAAACCAACAACACACGTTGAGTACATTTTATTCGCTGCCAACATACCGCAAAAAAAAAATTCAATTTCAAGGTAATTTTTCGTGTTTTTTTTTCTCCACAACCAAAAACCATTCTCAAGTTCTAATTTCTTTTTGGGGAACACAAGGCAAATGGAGGAACTCGTCAAATTTCTTCGTCAATCTTAATTACTATGGTTTATAGTTCGAATAGCGATCGGAGTCGCAAAACCCAAATAATTTCTACTCACTTGTTGGAGTTGACTTGGCGGATGTGCGTGAAAACGTTGATAACATCGCGTGCGCGCCGCGGCGCCTCCTCGATCTTCGACGCGAGACACACGCACGCCATGGCGGTGTGCTCCACCGGATGGCGCACCAGCGACTTCGAGTAGTAGAAGCGCTGCAGCAGCACTTGACCGGTCGCCATCGCCACCTATCCCCAAAAACTCCTCTTTAGAACAAACAAACAGTCGTCAATCACCTACGTGGTCCAAACCTGAGGCAGCCGGAGGAGAATACCGGCGGTTTGGATCAGCTCGCATCCGTAGATGCGCAGATCCGTCTCGGTGTCCGCGTCCAGTCCGTCGATTTGCGACGGCGTACCCGCGAGTTTATCCTCGGGCAGCAGCTGGTTCTTGAGCGTGAGCACAATACGTCCGTACGGCTTCCCATTCTTCATACTCGGCGGAGGGTTGGCAGTGGTTGGGAAACTGGTGGTTGTGGAGGAGTTGGTCGGTGGTGCCGCAGTGGAGGCCGTCATGGCGATGCTGCTTGCACCCTGTTGCTGGGGCTCGGCTTTTGTTGCACCCATTATAACATGCTGGTGGCAGCACTCGGGGGGACCTTCTCCGAAAAGGGGGGTAAACACAGGACTTGCGGGGGTGGTGAGCTAGGAGTTATTGATTGTGGAGGATAAGGAAACGTAAGAGCAACGCTCACGACGACAAACGTCACGCTACTGACGTGCGGTGATGACGCTGTGTGTTTCCCCGTCAGCAACCCTTTCCTACCCTCTCATTTCCACCCGCAACCAATTTACGGCTGTAAAACGAGACCGAATATAACCTAACCAAACGCCAACGAACTTATCCGAACCATGAATGTGTCAGTTGCATGGACGCTTTCGCACTTCACCGGTTAATGGCGGCGGCGTCGCTTCCCAAAAAGCGCGCGAAATACAAACTACAAACAAGTACAGTGGCAATTAATATTTATTTCAACAGTTCTATACAACGGTGAAGCGCGCGCAAGTGCGTGACACGTTACAAAGTTAGTGGGTGCATTCCACACACCTACAAATATGCCCTACGCTTAAAAGAAAAACGGATTGGTGGTAAATTGAATGCTTGAGAGGGAAAAAGGAGGAGGCGAGAGGAGGGTTTACGCTAAGGACGCAATGGCATTCATCAGCTTTTCCACGTTGGCGCCGCTAAACTGGTCGACCACCTCTTTCAGCTTGATGAAGAGGAACGTCGGCATCGAGGCGATGTTGTAATCCTGCGCCAGGTCCTCGCATTCATCCACATCCACCTGTCGCACATTTCAATCCACATTTAACATCTTCATTACGCTACTTAGCACGCGCTAGCTAAGTGAAATGCTAAGCATTCCATCATATACCTTCAACACGACAATATTGCTGTTGCCGTTGGCAACCTCCTCCAGCTTGGGCGCGATGATCTTGCACGGGCCGCACCACGTGGCGAAGAAGTCGACGATGACGAGCTTCTCGCCAGCATTGGCCAGCCTCTCGTCAAAGTCCTCCTACAAGAGCCGCAAACAAACAATAAAAAAACATGAACGCATGAAGGTCAGTCAGCGCAATGCAATCAACGCATTTAATACTAGTTTTATCGATCTCAAAGCGACTAGCTCTCCACTATTCTTCATTTCGTTATTCCATTTCATTTCAACTATGTATGGTATTGATTAATGCGCCGGCATTAATGACCTTCACGTAGTCATTTCCCATTCTCTCTCACTCTACGCATTTCCAGGCGATTGGTAATCACGAAAAAATGTATAACACGTAATAGCGAAGGCTGAACACGACTTGTTACTCGTTGTTTTATTTGCGTTTATCTACCGATACGCGCCGATAAACGGCACTATTACAACATATTTGGTTTGAGGGGGTGCCTGCCGAGTCATCCTGATTAGTCGACGATTCGATAACGATTCCAAAATCAATGAAATTCAATCGATTTGATGCTTTAGGTAGCCGATTCATTTTTTTTTTTTGTTCGTGGAAAAGTGCGGAGGCAATTACAAACGCTAACCTAAAATCCCTCCACTCCCCTCGTTCCTCGTTCCCCTTCCGTATCATAGAAACTAGTAAAATCCTAGGAAACCTAGGCACATGCCGTAGTGACGGCGTATTGAATAATTCAAGGTTAACCGGATGATTCCTATTCCTTTTGCCACCAAAGCAATTAAGCAAGTCAAGGGAGAAATTAGGGAATAGCGTGGGATGGCTTACCCTATCCTTGATGTGAATCGACATGCTGAAGATGCTGAAGATGCTTCGCTGACGGAAGTGGTGCACGAAACTGGGAGCGTGTGTGGTTGAGCGCACGACAACTTGCTGACGCGTTCTGACACTGCGTGTGTTGTTCCACTGCGCGTTCGCTGAGTTGTCTCTCTGGAAAGTGTCCGTCCCCGCCGTCCCCACTTCCTGACGCACACTGGCGCGCACGAACACTACGGCGAAGAGCGGGAGTTTTATACAGGATGTTGGCGTCCAACACCTGAAGCCCCTGAAGCTGAAGTGCTGAAGAAAACGGACTGCTGCTAGGTAGGTAGGTTTGATGGATTGTCAGTCATGTATGACACATTAACGTCATGTTGAAACTCATACCTGTAAAAACCACAATATTTCTAAAGGTTCCAAAAGTTTGCAGGAAAAAAAAAGCACAGAAGAAGACCTTTTGTGAGTAACCGGAAGTCATCCCGTATAAAAATGATTAAAGTGTTTCACCGCGATTAGCATGTTAGATAACTTACACTTAGCATAATGAAAGCAATTGTTGCATAATTCATCCACTTCCTTCTGTTTCAACCCCCCGTTGCGTGTGAGGGGTGGCTGAGGGGGTAGGCCACGTGGTTGAGCGCTGGCGCCGGCGCTGCTCGTCGCGGCGGCGCGCCGGCACCTCCGCCAATTGCTCCATCGCAGTCGGAAGATGCACGCGGTTGAGGGTATGCGTCGTCCACGCACCGCCATCGCCACCACCACGGCGACGGTGTGCGCCAAGAGTCCACACCACGACGACGACGACAACCTCGACCTGGACGTCGACTCGGGTCTCGAATACCACATCAAGTTCCCCTCGTCGAGTTTCCACTATGGCACACCTACCTTGCCAACCTCGTCCGGCTCCTCCACCGCTTCCTCTCACTCGTCGGCGAAGAGCGATGACTACGTGTTTGTGGTGGACGAAGAGCGCCTTCCCGTGGTGCTGCTCTTCGGTTGGGCCGGCTGCCAGGACAAGTATCTCGCCAAGTATTCGCGCATCTACGAGGATAAAGGGTTCGTAGAGTGGTTATGGCGTGCAATTATTGATCGGTTCGCCAAGTCCCCCTTTCCTTCCATAACCTCTCCATTTTTCCGGTGTGTTAGGTTGATCACGCTGCGTTACATCGTCCCAATTCGGTACCTGATGTGGAAGCGCTACCACGTGGTGCTTATCGGCGAGCAGCTTGTTCAATTACTGCAGGATTTGCATTTTGATGGCCATCCGATTATCGTGCATTGTTTCTCCAATGGTGGGGCGTTCCTCTATCAGAACTTCTCGCTGGCTCTTGGAAACTGTCCAAAAAACATTGAGGTAACCTCTTTCTTTCTTTCTTTCGTTCTTGATTTTCAATGGTTACAGTTTGGTGTTTGTTAGGTGAAAGGAGTTATCTTTGACTCGGGTCCAGGCAGTCGACGTCTCCTCAGCCTGTACAAAGCAATCTCGGCGATTGTCGGCGGCAACGCGTTCTATAATGCGGCCATGTCGATGGTCTTCACGTTTTTCTGCTCGATGATTTGGTTGTCGGAGCTCATCCAGCGGTTTATCTATGGCCCAGACAGATACCTAGTGGCTGATCCCTTCGATCGCCTGCAGGACGAACCCTACAGCTGGCCGCAGCATTTTATCTATTCGGAGGCCGACGAGTTGATTGCGCACAAGGTTCAAAAGTTTTTAAATTTTGAAATACCGGATGTAGAATAATCCAATTTAGGTTAGGTTAGATTAGGTTAGGTTAGATCTAGGGGATTTTTTTTTTGTGAAATGACCGTTACGATTTAAATTTTGAATTACAGGATGTGGAGGAGTTTATCAAACATCGCGAATTGCGCGGTGTGCGGGTGAGTGCGCTGCGATACGCGCGCAGCCCGCATGTGAAGCACTTCAGCGAGAATAAGGAGAGCTACGAAGCGAGTGTGATCGCCTTTGTAAACGAATGCCTTAGAGACGGCGGCGGCGGCGGCGGTGGCGGCGATGTAGACGACGACAAATATGGTCGTCAGCGTCGCGGTGATGCCGACGATGCCGGTGATACAACTAGTCTGCTCATTTGAAGCGTGTTTGCCTTTAGTCATTCATTTCCTAGGATTGCCTTCACTACTGTTAAAACTATTACAATTAGATTACTTACTTACAATTATCTCTAGTACAAAAAGGGACAGAAGTGAGACTAACGCGCAATTTGTTGAATTTCATTAAACTACGAGTTCATTATGCGATTGGACTTTATTGCGGAATGCAAAAACATTGCTGGCGAAGTCAACGATATTCAACGATAGTTAAAGCTGTCATCCGTATCTTCCTCTGCGATTTCCCTCCATGGTTGGTGGAGATTCTCGCCGTCAATCGGTATTAACTTTCGAAGTGCTTTTTCTTGAGCCAGAATCATGTCGACGACGATGCGTAAGTGCTCTTTGAGTGCCGTATATCTGCGCTTGAGCCAGTTGAGCACGGCGTTCGCAAAATCCGTGCCCATTTGCGATGCGCCAAAGTCACCGACTTCCGGTGCGCATTCACAACCGGCGTCACCTTTGTCGTCGACCTTCTGGTTGTTGTCTTCGTACGCATTGTCATTCGGGTCAACTATGGCGCCTCTCCTAAAACCTCTCAACTTTTGTATTTCTTCGTTTTTAGTCTTGAGCTGATTTTCGGCGGTGCGTAGGCGCGCTTTGAGCGCTTTGTATTTGCTCAGCTTGCGCTTGAAAGTGATCGCCACCGTGTACGTGCGCCTTTGCGGTGCGTTCTTGTCGGCCAACAGCAGCGCGTCCACGTCGACGTTTTCCGGTTCGCATGTGCAGGTGGCATTGTCGCCTCGGCGCGCACGGTACGCATGCGCCGTGTATGCGCTCAGCGCGATGAACAGAACGATGAGGTGCGCGCGCATTGCGAAGTAAGTTACGTTGGATAATCGGTGTGTTGGACGATGAGCGCGCGCTTTTAATGCCGATTTTTTACTACCTTGTGTTCCGCTTGAGATGGTGCGTAACCGTGTCATGCATCGATGTCCGAAGAAAATCGATCGTAAAACATGCAAATTAATTGGTTTTATTCCGATTTATTCCACATTTTGTGCGCTGTGTGTTTTTATTGCTTATTTTCTTTACAAAATCAATTTATGTTTTACTTAAGTACTGAGTTTTTATTGCTAATTGTCATCCAAGCAGGATGACCTTGTGTAACCTTGTCATATTTTAATCAATTTCTAGTTTTTTAAAGGTACCTTCCACACCGAATAATTCTCCAGCATCGCGCGGTTTTCCAGGACGCTTGGACTCATCCACACGATGCTTCTCCTCCTCGAGGAAAAACTCGGCATGTTCTTCGAGCCCTGCACGACACTTGGCTGCCAAGAAACACAAAATTTAACCCATTTAACCTCAAACCATAAAGATTTGAATTGAACCTTACCATGTATCTCAGCCACTGAAGCGCATTCCCCACCGATATCCTTCGGCAGGCAGCTCTTCGGCACCAGCTTATAAATACTCGCATTATCCCCGTAGTGCACATACAAATGCTCCTGCAACTCCTTCTTGATGAACGGCTTCACCAACGCTAGGATCTTATCCATAAAGGGCACGGCGTTGACAAAGTGAAAACTGCGCAGACGCATCGGGAGCGCGTCCTGCAGATAGAACAGGTACTTTTTAATCGCGAGCGGATTCGATTTCAGCACGTGCGTCAACGTGGCGCCGAGCAGATCGATAATGATGACGCCGCCATTCACACAGCCATGCTCGCGCATCTTCTGCTCGCCGAGCATGTCGAATGCCTTCAGCGAATTGGTGAGGCTGTAGTTATCCGGGTTGACATCGAGGAGACGTGCGTAAAACACCAAATGGCCGTCGGGTGTCATGGTGGGCATCGCCATCAGCGCTCTGTAAACCCACACACACACAGAGGATCAACCGGAAGTTAGAACTAAATAGGTTATTATAATACGTTGTATCCAGGGCGCGTTGCACTTCTTTGCCGGCTGGATCGCGTGCGGCAAAGAACTCGGGGCAATGCGTTTTGCACGTGTAGTGCAGATCGATGCATTGCTTTGCTGCCTCGTTGCTGCCGGCGCAGGTGTGCAGAAACATGGCGGCGAGCAGTTCGGAGACGGGCGGAAGGTGCGGCTGGAGGGCGCACCAGTCGAGGAGGGCGCGCACATCTTCGCGTTTCAATGCGCCCGCAAGACGCGCGTATTCGGCTTCGATTTGAGCGTGATTCACCATTTCGTTGCCGGTGCGGAGACTCGAGAAAGACTAAAACTCGCCAACGGTGCGTGGCGTATATTTATAAGTGTTTTGTACGCGTAACGCAATTTAGTGCATTGCATAGATTCGTGCGCGTAATGGCTTGATTGGTAGGTAACCTTGGCGCGGAGGTTTTCTTCACTATCGAATTTTGCGTTTTGGTAATTATTTCTATTCCACTTTTTTTACAAGCATTTATAATATGATACGTAGTGTTGCAAGTTTTGCTAAATTGAGGATGTTTACTTCATCATATTGAGTACACTTTGGTTTATGACAACACTATGTATATGTATTAATAATATTCATCAATTGACTGATGCGATGGTAGTTTCTATTTTTTTCGGCTGCAATCAGTCAAGTCAAGTGCGAGTAGTGTTGTTAAGTTTGTTATAATTGCTGTTGTGTTGTGCAATGATTGCGATGTGGCGCACCAAATTTCGCTAATTATCGTCGTCATCGTCGTCGTCCGTTGTCGCCGATGCGTTTTGTTGACCAACAATTAATTGGTCATCGTCTATTTACTATCCGCGCAGCCAAAGTTTATAAATAGAACTGAAGCGAATTGAATAGAAAGTATTGTTTTCATTATTTAATTTCTTAATTAATATAAGTAGCATAAATAATTCATAATCAAAACTATTTACGTGGTTAGCGAAAATATTTACTTAACTTGCGTTTAATTATCTAAGGAAGTAAGTTTGGTAATTTGCATTTTAACTCAATGGGATTACATTGCAAAATTAAGATCAATGTGATGCAGAGGGAGTCAAGACAAATCGAATGCAAAAAACCGGATTAAAATTGGTTCATTACTTCCGGAGTTATAGGCTTTTGAATAATTGCACTACATTTGCGCAAAAGTGCTCTACTTTTGATTGTCCACCGTTTAACAGTTAAACGATGGACGATTAAATGTAGAGCACACGTGCAACTATTTGCAGAGTTATGAAGGGGAGAGATACAACGCCACTTACGGAAAAAGGTTTTCAATGGATAATTGGCGTGGGAACGCCTACCATTGTATTCGTCCCCTTCATAACTCTGAATGCAGTGCGTGCAGTTGCGAGGGGTCGGTTGGAGAGCGCACCTGCACGCTCGACGCTCCCCTCGTTCATCCTCTCGTTCTCTGATTGGTCGACTGTCGACTCTTATTGGTCGGTTTGCTCACGTGGACTCTTTCTGCTCACGTGGACTACCATAGTTTTACGCAATGCAAAGCAAACTTTCTACCTGCTTGCCCACGTGGACAACCAAACCGTTTCGCCCAATCCAGTGCAAGTATTTAGATGAATGAACGAATGAACGGCTTTCGATCAGGATTCGGTTGTAATACTTACCAAAGTAATTGATTTGGTTATTATGGATTCGATTAACGTAATGAGATTCAATGTCAAATTTACACTCCGTTACGTTAATGATTGCGGAAGTGTATAATGTTTATACGCTGTACGCAAAAATTTGTTTTAAATGTGCTAAGCAACAATTTTTTCTCATCAGTTTCAGTTAAACCGAAAGAATCTTGTCTAAAAACAGTTTAATGAGCAAACTCTAGTTTATTTTAATGTGCAATTTCAGCATTTCACATCACTCGTACATTGCTTTCATTTGCTTGCTGAAAAACAAGAAAACAAACAGTTTTTGAGATGGATTTTGATATAAAGAGAAAGATCTTACTTGGTGGCGGCGGTGGCGGGCCAATCGGACGTCCATCAGCGTCCAACGGTATCGGTTTGCCGTCCGGGCCAATGGGTTTGCCATCGGCGCCCAATGGCGGCGGCGGCAATGGCTGTCCATCCGGTCCTAATGGCGGCGGTGGGCGATCGCTTTGCGCCGCTGCACTATTAATCTAAATCCACCGAATTTTCACCATTCTTCTCCTCCTCCAACAAATGTGTATTAACAATAAGCTACTTACAAACAGTGCTGCCAACATGGCAACCAATCCCAGAACCAAGAAGAGTTTCATACTTATTTGGATTGCGAACGTGATCGGCGTAGTTCTCATCCCGAATCGGAAACTGAACGGGTTTTTATACCAAATCCCCAAATGTGCTCAATTTAGTCACAACAATAATAATCTATTTTATATTATATATAACAAATTACTTACATGATTACTATGTAATTACTATGTAAATTTCTATAGATAAATGGTTGGTGGTCATTAGGTACCGACAAAAACATATTTTCGGTTTATGTAAGTACATATTTGCGTTTAGATACGACCCTGAATTTAGATACGGAGCGCATGCGCAACCGTCTCTCTCCTCTAACAAAGCGGTGCGTGCGCAAAGTAACCACCTGCTGACGCAGCTGCCGGTTGCTATCTCACTGTCACAACGCGCTCTGTGGCGTAACACTGTCTCTCTTTCTTTGTACGGTGCAACGCGTGGAATGCGCATAGCACAAGTGCACTGCGCATCGTTTGATCCGCATTCCAAACCGTGCCGTACCGTAACGACCCGCGCGCAGCAAAACGGCTATATCTCGCGAACCAGGGTGAATTTTTCAGTGATTTAAAATGTGTTTGGTTCAGAAGAATTTCGCCTACCCGAACGAGTTATTCTCCGCGACTCTAGTCATTTAATTATTGGTGTAATTTGCTGTTGTTTAAAATTTAGGTGTGTTTAGTTGCATAGGGTGAATATAGAAACAAACATCGATAATTATGATAACCTATAATCTACATACATAGCAAAAAAATAAGAAATGGTACCCCATTGTAATTTCATTATCTTGCCATTTTACTGTTTAAAATTTTTACATTTAATAATAAATTATTATTGACACAACAAATATTACTACAACATTTTGTTTTTGTCCTTCCGGACGACCTCTATCGACTCTCCATCTCCCTCACACTCCCACCGGCCGGTGTAATCAGAAATCATGGCATTCCAATTGGATCCAATTGGATTCATTCATTCGTGTTTTGTTCTCGGTCGGCGAAAGGTCATTTCCATTCGCGTTCCAGCATCAATCTCAAAATTCCCAGTGAAACCCAAGGCACCCAAGTAAGAACAAAGATGGGTCTTAACAAACTGATGATCGACATGATCCAACTGTGTGGCAAGCGTGTCCTCATGCGGTAAGAGCTCCTCTTCTTCTTTTCGCTTCCGGTTAATTGCTGTTTTTTGTGGCATTTAGCGTGGACTTCAACGTGCCCATGAAGGATGGCAAAATCACCAACAACCAACGCATCGTGAAGGCGCTGGAGAGCATCAAGTACGTGCTGCAGAACGACGCCAAATCGCTGGTGCTCATGTCGCATCTTGGCCGGCCGAACGGCCAGAAGAACTTGAAGTTCACGCTGGCGCCCGTCGCCGAGGAGCTCAGCCGGCTGTTAGATAGGTATAAAAAGAGGTGTGTGTGCTTTGGTTCCTTTTCCCCAACATCTACCCCTTTTTACAAGACAATACCCAATACAATTCTTTAAGAGCAGAGCAATTTGTCAAATTGTGCATTTGCTAAATTGAAACAAAATTCGCGGGGGTGAGTATGAAATTATGTATTGGTGGTGGTATAATTGGCTTTTAACCCAAGCTGTACATTAACTTTTGCACTTTTGACCCTCTTATCATCCCACATGTGATAACACACTACAAAAGAGACTGATTATGAGTGCAAAGACCGGGGGAGAAGAATAACACTTTTGGTGTTCATGTAGAGAGGTCAAGTTCCTGCCGGATTGCGTGGGCGCCGAGGTGGAGGCAGCATGCGCGGATCCGGCACCCGGCAGCGTTTTCCTACTCGAAAACCTGCGATTCTACGCCGAAGAAACCGGAAAAGGCGTTGACGCGGAAGGCAATAAAATAAAGGCGAGCGAAGCAAAGGTGGCGGCTTTCCGCAAAAGTCTGAATAAACTGGGGGATGTCTTCATCAACGATGCGTTCGGGACCGCTCATCGGGCGCACTCTTCCATGATGGGTCAGTTTTTAACCCTTGTTAGTTTTGTGAATGATATTTTCTACAAAACATTTCTTTCTAGGTGAGGGTTTTTCCATCCGAGCCGCCGGCTTCCTGATGAAGAAGGAGCTGGAGTACTTTGCCAAAGCGATGGACAATCCAGAGCGTCCGTTTTTGGCCATTCTCGGCGGCGCCAAAGTCGCAGATAAAATCCAGCTGATTGAGAACATGCTGGACAAGGTCGACGAGATGATTATCGGCGGTGGGATGGCGTACACCTTCCTCAAGGAGAACAACGGGATGAAGGTGAGTGCTGTTTCGTGTTATATACAATTTTATTCGTATACAAAAAATAACATTCCTCAAAAATCAGTACATGAGTGATGGGTACTTGACGCCCTCACAGTTAAGTCTTCTTCACGCCCTTGGTCTTTCTCCAAAATATGGCATCGAAATAGGAAATTTGGTCGCGTTTGATTTTTGGCACTTACGTAACGCAGGACTGTCGAAAGTTGAGTCCCCAAAACAGCAGCACAAAGACGACGCTGTAGACGCAAGTGAGTAGGCGCGAGCGACTTTGGCGCGCCATTTGTTTGAGGATCGCCTCTTGATTGGCGAGCGTCGCGGCGAGTGTGCTCGCGAGCAGAGAATCAATGCACACCGCCGATTCATTAGTATCTTCCTTTTCTTCCTCCTTCACCTCCGCTTTCACCTCTTGGGCAGTGTTCTTGGCGGTCGAGTCATACTCATGGACACGTATCGCGATCTCTGATTGACTCCTTTTACCATCGGTGTTTTTCGATGTATCGCTACCCAGAAGATTAGTGAAGGAGTGCGATGTGATCGTGGCGACATCACTACTACCCTCCTTGACCGCAGCGATGCCTTGGCGTGCAAGACTCAACCGTCGCTGCGCCTTCATCAGCAAGTAGTCCTTATCCCGCCGGCCAAGCATATCCTTCTTAATTTCCTGCATCATCAGCGACTCCATCGTGCTGACCGGCTCGATAGTATAAGCGGGTGAGCGATGCGCGTGCGATTTGCGACGCATGTCCATGCTAAGCGTTAGGGATATCTCTTGAGCGGTCTGTTTGCGTTTGCCGTGCGTTTCGGTCTGCTTATCGCTGGCGGTGGGCACATCAATCCATTTAACGGACGCCACCGGGTTGGCAATGTAGAGGATCTCCGAACGGGAGGATTGCGGCGATGCAATCATGCGCCGCTGCTCAACACGGTAGCGATGGTGCACGCGACACATATCGAACGACTCCTTGTTGGTGGCCGCCATCACCATTGGCACGCGTTTGCTTCCTACCGACGAGGACGAGGACACCACGCTCGTCTTGGGTGGTGTGTCCAACTTTTCCGGTTGCTGTTCTTCTCCTTGCTCTTCATCGCCCTGCAGGAGCTGCTGTACCATAGCTGGCAGCTGCTCATTGAGCAACTCATCATCGTTGTCATGAAACTGTTTAATCACCTCGTCTATTTCCTCCACAAACTTTTGCGTTTCAACACCTAGCTGAGACTGCAGCTTCCGGATGTTATTGTTGTAATGGTCGATCTCCTCCTGTGTCATGTGAGACTGCATTTCTTCCTGGGAGGGTTTCAGCTGGAGGTCCATCGCGGATACAAAGTCATCAGTCACACTAGGTTGCTTCAGAGCACCTTCTTCATCATCCTGTTTGTCATCGGAAAACGCCTTCTCGGGGAGACTCTTCCTTACCGAACCGCTTTTCATTCGCGCGAGTATCTGCTCGAGAATAGCGTTATCCTCACCCACGGAGGCAGCCTCATTGTTATCCTTATTAGATTCGCTCGCATCGTAAGTCCGCGACTTGGTGATCGTTGTGGCGGTGGTCAACGACGAAGCGGAAGAGTAACCGGTTGGTTTAGGCGACGAGCGCTTGCTGCGGATGGCTTCTTGCGATGGACGCGCATTCGGAGGTAATTCCGCCTCATTGGTGTGCAGTGGGCGCATTGATGCGGTGGACGGGTTCTCCAACACTCGCCACTTGGACATCAGCCGCGTCTGCTCTTTGCTGGTGGTGGTTGTTGCCACGTGCGTGGTTGGAGTAACCGCCTGCGAGCTGGATGTGATCTGTATGATGGAGGGTTGTTGCTGGGCGGAGGTAGACGGACCCGCAATGGCGGCATCCGGTGTAGTTTTGCTTCCGCACGGCTGCTGAGGAGCTGAAGCGGGGAGAAATTGGTTGGGCAATTGATAGATTGGTAGGTCTTGCACAGGGGATGGGTCTTGTTTGGGTGAAGAGTTCGTCGACGAGGAGGCGGCCTGTTTGAGGGGTTTAATGCATTCGGTGGGCTTTAGGATGGCCGTGCGTCGTTTGCCAGCAACTGCTTGCTGCTGCTCGGTGGATGATCGCCGTGCTACTGCTTTCTGGCGTTTCAACGTTGTGGTTTGGCTTTCGAGGTTCCCTAAGACCCATTCCATTTCTTCTTGAAGGTCTTTGATGACGTGTGACTTGTTATCAACCTACAGAGTTGTGTAGTAATTTAATGGTTACGGGGTAGAAAGGAAACGGTTACTTTATGAGTGATGACGTGTCGGAGCTGATTCTCCATGCTGTCGATCAAGTCCTTCACCTCGGCAGGGTTCATGGGCTTGCTGGCATGGGAGTGCGTGGTCAAACTACGCCGCAACGTAGGTGGTTGCTGTTGAATTTGTTGCTGTTGCTGAGCCACCACGGTTGGCGGTTCACGCTGGGTCCCACTATTAATATAGCAGGTCCTGATTGCGTTCTTCCACGCGGTGGGATCCTCCGCTTTCGAACCGGTGGGTCGGGCTGAAGCGGTAGCCTGTTGCTGACGATTGGCGGGTAACTTCACCGGTTTCTCCTCTTTCGTAGGCTTATACTGTGGAACGGGGAATAGGAAAGGTTAAGAGGATAGGTTTGGAAACAAGTAAAGAACCTACAATTGGGTCCTTCAAGGTTTGGCTCGGCCTGCGCTGCGTATTACTAGTGCTGCTCATCATTGCTACGGTGTATTCCATCTCGACCATAGGCACCTCATTGACATAGATGTAGGGTGCTAATATCTCAGCCGCACTCTTCTTTTTCTCCAGGGTTATTACTTGTTCTTCCTCGGCCCTACCCTTCTTTACACTAGCGCTCTGCTGCTGGTCTTCAGGAGCCTTCCTTTTATAGACTCCGTTCTGCAGTACATAGTCATCGTACTCCAGCTCATTGACCATCATCACCAGAAACTTTTTATGGGCCTTGTTCGGGTCCACCAAATACTTCTTCAGACGCTTACGGGCGTCCTTCTTGTTCACCTGCCTGTAGACCTGATAGTCCTGCATTGAGATGCTCTTTGGGGACATGGGCATCATGCGCTCGTTGTGCTTGATCTCTGACAAGCGCTGTGCAATGCGTTTGGTCTCATTGAGGATGATCTTCTTCGGTTCGGTGGTTGTACGCTTCACCATAGCTTGCGCGCGCCTTTCTGCAGACCGATGAATCCCAGCGCGCCGCTTGATCTCATCACCGCGCGATAGCTCATCGGCGGCTTGCACCGCCTGCGCAGTCTGCTTGATGGCCAACGACTTGGGCGAGTGCTGGACCATGGTGGGCATGGGCATGGGCACTTTTACCGCAATGGGGTTGACGGGCAATGGCGGTGCCATCGTCACCGCCGCCTTGCGTACCACACGCCGTTTAACCACCGTCGGTGGCATAGGTGTGGCGGCTCCACTAGTGTACACCGCCTCAACATCACCATGCCGCGAACATGTCACATCGATGAGATGCTCCATGGACACGGCACTACCGTGCACTAGCTTGTAGAGGAAGGTATCCTCCAGCCGCAGATTATTAGCGGCCATGTGATCGCGTCGCGGGTACTCCGCCTTGAGCGGCTCCAGGTCTTTGAGCGTGATCTCGTCTAGAATATTATTGGTGGGAAACGGGGAGTTCTGCTTGAGTTCGTAACGCGTGGGTGCCTTCTGCGTGTGCATGATGACGCTCCAATCCTGCTTGCTGTCGCTCGTCAGCCGCACGAGTCGGCCGCCCGTGTAGCTTTCAACCCGCGATGGGGTGTCTCGCATGCTCGGATCGTGAAAGTTGCTGTTGCCGAACTTGCGCGCCAGTTTGGTGTTCTTCAGCTCGCTGATCTTCATGCTGCTCGGTTGGATGGCGGACATTTTCGATTTGACGCTCATCATTGGCGTGCCGGATGGTTTCTTTTGCGCCTGCTGCTGATGCTGTTGCTGAAGCTGTTGCTGTTTTTGCTGTTTGATCACCGCCAATTTCTGCTGTTGCTTGCGCAGCTTGACGAGGGAATTGGTCTGGCTGAGTTTCGGCCCGAACCACATGCTGTCGTTGTAGTTCTCGTTGACGTACGCCTCGTTGACCATCTTGGACTGCTGTTGGCGTAGGACGCGTGCGCGTTTGGTGGTGGTGGCGGTGGTTGCGGCGCCGGAGAGTTCAGCGATGGTGGTGGCGTCGCGTTTGCGCCGGCGCTGGCGACGTGGTCGCATGCGTGTTTCGTACTTGTCGCGCAATTGTTCCAGTTGGGGGTCGGTGTCGTCTGACGTGTTGGGTTTGGGTGGTGCGGTTGCTGTTCCGGTGATGGCGGTCGGCCGTAACTTCCGACGGTGGTGTCTGAGGATCTTGTGCATGACTTCTTTCTCTTCCAGATTGCTATTAGGAACATACAAGAAGTGGTACAGGCAAAGGGTAGGAGGGTTAGTGAAGGGGTACCTTGAAGAAGGTTCCATGGAACTGTTGCGTTTGGCGGTGGTCGAGAGATGCTTCTGTTCCACACTGCTGGGACGGCTGCTATCGGGTCGGGGACTGGGACTGAGACTGGAACTCTGACTGGGAATGACTACCCGTTCCTCGTCCAACTTCTTCATTTCCAAGCCGGTTTTACGCGGTGACGGCTGGGCTATCCCAGCCGCCTCGTCCTCTACTTCCTCCTTTTTTGTGCATTTACTGGTGATCTCTTTGATGAGGTCCTCGGTGACGCTGCTCAGGTCCACCGGAAGGGTATTCTCCTTGTTCTCGTGGTACTTGTGACGATGACGGTAGTTGCCCAATGTGGTATTCTCATTAATCTCCGCTAGCTAATACCATAATTTCAAATAGGGTTTGCTTTCTTGATGGGAAAATGCTTACCTTGGTGTCCCTGCCATCCCTGCGGTGATCATCGTAGCCGAGTAGAGTCGGCATACCAACACGCTGTCGCTCGATCTCGTAGACGCAACCGCGCACCTTCATGCTGATGCTGTCCAGCCGCTCAATGCTCTGGCGTAGAATCTCACTCATCTCGTTGGTGAACGTCGTCAGCGTGCGGTTGGCGGTGCGAGCAAAATGCTTGTAGGCGCCAAGCCGCTGCGGCGGTTGCGGTTGCTCGCCGCCATCTTGCGGCAATGGCGGCGGTATGGCCGGTTTAATAACCGCCGTCATGGCATCGCCCTTCTCTTCCTGCTGCTCTGGCGACGGCGGTGGCGGTGAAGGTGACGGGGACGGGGTAGGTGATGGCTGTACCGCTGGACGTGGAGCAGCAGTTGGTGGTGGATGCCTTGGGATTTTGATACGAACTGTGTTGGCGCTGCGACGATTCGCCATTGCATGCGCAAATTTGGACGTGGATAATGAGGGTGGATGGAATTAAAGCTACACGAGCGCATTAACGCTAAGAAAAAAAAAGGGTGTGCGCAAAACGCTGACCGACACGCGCGTCCTTTAATTTTTGTTTCGTTGTATATGTGTGTGTTGTGTGTGATATTAATTAAACAAAAATACGTATGGAGGGGAATCAAATCAATTCGCGGTCGGAGATGCGCGTGCACAGAAATAAGCAAGTGAATTTTGACGGTTGGTTTTTGGCGAGAGTCGATTTGTCGGTTGTAAAATGCCACTCACCGCTTGTTACAAAACGCCTAAACAAAAGCCAATCGCACTCGTATATTGAATTGTTTCTTTTTTCGATTGTTGCCTAGATTGGTGCATCGCTCTATGATGCGGACGGCGCGAAGCTTGTGCCGGGTATCCTCAAGAAGGCGGAGAGCCGCAAGGTGAAGATCCACCTTCCGGTGGACTTTGTGACCGCTGACAAGTTCGCTGCGGATGCGGCGGTGGGTGCGGCGGATGTCGCCGGTGGTATTCCCGAGGGGAGCATGGGTTTGGATATTGGGCCGGAAACGGAGAAGCTCTTCAAAGAACCGATTGATCGCGCCAAGGTGATCGTGTGGAACGGTCCGGCGGGTGTGTTTGAGTTTGAGAACTTTGCGAAGGGCACCAAGGCGATGATGGATGCGGTGGTGGCGGCCACGCAGCGTGGTGCAACAACCATTATCGGCGGGGGTGATACGGCGACGTGTGCGGCAAAGTGGAAGACGGAGGATAAGGTGTCGCATGTTTCCACTGGCGGTGGAGCCTCCCTCGAGCTGCTTGAAGGGAAGGTTTTGCCTGGGGTGGATGCCTTGAGCGAGAAGGATTGCGTCTGCTAAATTACCAGAAATGACAATTTTTGAAGCAACATTTACATTTTCAGATATTTATCGAGATTGAAATAAATTCTATGGAACGTTTTTGCTATTATTCTTACCTGTCATTTAATTCAAATTCAATACAGGTATCGGCCTCTAGTGGAAGAAACCATTGTTTTACCAACAGGTGGACATACGTATATCAAAAGAGGAATTAAATTCCGACTTAAGTCGATATTGCTCAGCAGGCTCAGCAGAGATGCTTCGGTTATGCTTGAACTTGGAGATTATGAATAATACTGCTAGGTTGATGAATACGTTTTTGAGCGACGGCAAATTAAGAGCGTTCCACTCGCTCGTGTTATTCGACACCGGATTAAAAATAATCCCAGCTTTTCTTCAACGGTAAGAAAGTTTCAAACTTATAATTCCAAAAGCCAAAACCAAGATGAAATGCAATACTTAAATTATTTCCCACCAAAATGCATTCAATCCATGAGCAGTGAACATCCTCTTCGATTGCTAAAAGTGAAAACTTGGCGACGAACGCTAAAAGAACAAGAGGATGACGTTGAAGATGACGATGATTGTGCTGTTCGTGGGACAATATTTATCTTGCACTCGTTAACCCTTTACCACTCTGCATTCAACTCTTCTTAAAGTTCTTAAATCCGAAATTTCATTCCCTATCCCTTTTCCCAAAAAAAAAATCTGCTCGATATCTTTTTACAAAATTAGACAAAACGCGTTGCAAGAAGAGTTAAGAGAGTTAAGGATAAGGAGTGATTGCAAGCAAGGTTTGACTGAAGCGCTCCCCCGCTCGCCCGAAAGGCATGCAAGTGAAGTGTTTGTTCAAGTGCATGATGTGATGTGTCATTTACATAAATCTCCATCAAGTCCTTCATCCTCCACGCACGGTTGAAGATGACGAAGAAGAGGAAGAGGAGGAAGGCGGCGGCGGCGGCGGCAGACCTGATAATGATGATGAACGACGAAACACGGCGGAGGTGTTCGTTCGTTTGAGTACTCCACCTCGTCCTCCAGAGCCGCATGGGCGTTCGTGTAAACAAGAACCCGGTGCTTTGCTTACTCAACGCTCTTCTCTTCTCTTTGCTCAATCACACCCCGCGACCGAGAAACAGACAAATTAATGAGCAAATATCAAACACATTCTTTGTGGTTAGTTACCAAATTTCCCTTCTTGCGCCGAGGGAGAGGATGAAGGAATGGCTGCGTTTTCTATGGGATTTTCAGCACATATCCATCTTTGGGCATTAATTGTCGGTCTGCCTGCGTGTACCATTGACGTGGTGGACGTGTCATCGCTTCCTATACAAGATAAGGCACGCCCGGTGTTCGGCTTCTTCATCGGCGGCGGCTTCTCGGAAGAAACGACCTGGAATGAAGCGCGCGTCGGAAACAGACGTGCTCCCCGTTCATCAGCACACACACACTTACTTATCGGCTCGGCAGTGCGGCAGCTTCTTCGTTCTTCAGGTTCTTCATCGGTTGGGTACGTTCCGCGATGTGAGAGTAATTAAAAAACAAACAGACCAGCGCACCGCTTCTCTTCCTCTCTTCTTGCTGCACTCCTCGCTCGTGTGACAAGGTGTAACTCTTATTGGTATGTATTTATTTTGTTCGCCGCATGTTGCTGTGCCCTTTTTTCCGGTCGAATTTTTCGGAATTATTTCCGAGTAACGAATAGCCGCACTGTGCACACCATACATGGTGCTGGCTTTAATTACCAGCCGTAATTGTTATAAAACACAAGGAACCAAGGAACACGCGGCGTGGATTGCACTGAGGGGCTGCACCACAAGGGGGCTGGATTCTGGCTGACGTCACCAACCATTCGCAAACATGCAGTGTCATGCTGTGTTTTCTGCGAAATCATCCGCCGCGGACAAATATGTCCACTTGTCTCCACACGCAAATGGCTTTCGCGAAAAGCCATCTAATGGATTGAATTCGTTGCATTGTCTTGCAGCAGAGAGTAATGCGCGCAATGTAAGTAAATGCGCTCGTAAACGTCTTCGCGCGTTATAAATATCGGCGGCGCTAATGAAGAGCGGCGGGCCGCACACACTCCCAGGTAATTGCACTGTAAATACGTCAAATTATAATCTAATTTAGGCGGCGAAGCGAAGCACCGAAGATTAATTGATTGCCGGGCATCATCATCAATTATCCGCATGATTTTGTCCGTGCCGAACGGAAGCTACCTACTACACTCAAGCAGTGGATAATTGTTTCTTCAAAATCATCACGACAGCGGCGGACATTCTTCTAGTTTTCCAGTAATTATTTCGCGTGCGTAAGTAATGCTGTTTAATTGCGGTTTCCTGCGTGCGCGCATCGCACTGGAAATTGATTAGGCTTGGAATTTGGGTGTAAATAATGTCGATTGCGCATGCCGCATGCGGAGTTGGAGCGCGCCCCGTTATTACCTGCGACCGGCGCTCATTTAAAATAATTTAAAACGCGCGAGCGTATAAAATCGGCGCAGCGCGCGCCTGCGATTAAGCTTACTTTGTATACACACGCGCATTTACTCACCAGTCCCTTTTCGGACGACGACAAATATTGTTTTTAATATTCCCGACTCTTTACGAGCCGAATAAAACAATAATTATAAATAAGAAGAAGAAGAAGAAGAAGATGGTAACAGCGCAAAATACTCAATAAATGCAAAATAAATGAAACAGGTTGGTATTAAGCAATATTTGCAGAGCTTTTTTTAACTCTGACTTTGACTTTGATTTAGGAACCAAGCAACCAAGGAACGCAGGGAACCAAGGAGAAATCTAGGGTTTTATATTTGTCCTTTGTGTCATTCTTCAACGTATGCAGATGAGTGGATGCTACTCACTCAGCATGGTGGCGCTAAGTAAGTTTTTTTTTTGTTGTTGCCCATGCTTTATTTTTGGTCGTCTAATTTCTTTCGACGACGGAGAGGACTCGACTAAATTACGATTCGGTTATATATATTTTTCGCAAGCTTGGAATATTATTAATTTATGCATATTTGCATATCGAAACAAAGTGGTAGCCGGATTGGGAAATGTTTCCAACGTCTTCAGCATCCCAGCACCGTTTGGGAATCGTGTCCGCGGAGCAACAAAGAACAACGCTAGATATCGTCCCGAAACGAGTTTTTAAGGTAGTTCATTAATAACGACACGCGTCGACGGGGGTCCCCCGCCGCGTCCGCCGCTGCGCATCGCATCTCTAACATAAGCCGTTTGCGCGTTAATAGTTGGCAATGATTCGAAACACTCAGTCTCGATCTCGGTCTCCGGACGGTGGACGGTGGACATTCGTAGTTCATATTTTACAGTTTGTCATATCGCTTATCTTTGTCCGGTGATCGCCGGCGAACGCCAAAGCTCACAGCCATCGATGCTGCTCCTCTTTTTCTTCCTTTTCTTCTTCTTCTTCTTCTTCTTGGGCTGAATTTCGACTGGATGACGAATCGTAATCTACGCGCCGTTCACCATCGAAAACTTTGCTTTACTTACCTTCCCTTCGTTCACCGCTGAACGCAACCATTCCGAATAGTTGCGTTCTAGCTGTTTTCTTGAGATAATATTAAGGGCTTCGGGGAGATCAATTGATAAGCTTATCGCCGTGTATAATCACCGCCTGCTGACCGGCGTCCCCAGCATAGATTCCCGATTACGAACCCGAAACATTTCCAATTGCTGATCGATGCATCTTCTCGAAGAATAATGTGACAATTCTTCGCGTTCAGGTCCTAATGATGGGCCTGAAAAATTAATGGATAGTGTTTGGTTATTGATAATGTTCCCGAAAAACAAAAAGGGGCGACTTGCGTTTTTCCCGCGAACCCGCGTGCGCGCGCATAAATCACATGCCATTCTTTTATCGCCGCGCTGTTTCTCATTCAAATACGCATGCGCCCGCCCCGGTGGTGTACCTTTTCAGCGCTGGCACGTTCGGCACATTGTGTTTCTCTCATGCTCGATTTGTTTTGCATCGCATAATTACTCTTGCACCGGAAATTTGCACCATTAGCTAGGGGGGGCTTTGCAAATCGTGTGGAATGCGCCGCATTGAAATGCAGCCCGAGTGACAATAGTAGCGCGGGTGACAATAGTCCAAATGCGTTGGAAATTGAATGAATGTGTGAGCGTTTCCCCAGGTGTCGGCTTTCCACAAACTGCCTCTTTTCTTTCCCTTCGAGAATGAGCACTGAGCAGGAAGGTGACTAATCCCCTTTTTAGGTGCTTGCTTACTACGAATTTGAATTTTTTCTTGGTTAAAATTCTTTTTTTCGATTGACTTAAGTCACATTTTGGTAGAAGAAGAAATGCGCATTCATTTTTTGAATGACATATGCGCCCTCGTTCATCATCCGAATCCGGCGTGTCGGATTTCTTCTTCTCCTCCACCTCTGAAGAGCTAACCACTCAAAGTGTGTGTGACTGTATGCGTGTGAGGCTGTGTGCGTGGTGTCAAAGTTGTCGGATTAAGGTCGAATTCAAACATGTCCCATACCTGAACCCATCTTACATGCAACGCTATAAACCTATTATATTTTAATTCGTCCTGTTTTTAATGCTTTCGAACGCATCGGAGGGATTTTTTTGAGTTCCTCTGGTTCTTTGCAGTGGCGTAACAAGGATAAATGCGCTCTGTTACGGCTGAAATCTAACCTAAACGACATCATCCATCGCCTTGGTACGCCACTGTCTTGACGCTTTAGTATTTCTTCTTTTTCTTCTTCTTCGTTTTGCTTTGGTCGTTTTCTATCACATTCCGCGCTCACACAATTTGTACCATTTACATTCTGCGCTCGTGTACTTACATCCATTCTCAAACGCCGCGCGCCGGGACGAGGATGAAATTTGAGAACGGTGCCGGTAATCTTAAGCCGAGGGGCAGCATCTGAAAAAGGTTCAATCTGAATCAGTGAATGGAATAGGACCTCTTTCTCTTTAAACACGAGTACTTTGCCTTTGCCAAATCCTTAGATTGAAATTGAATTCGCGTAATAAGAACAAACAATTATGTTGCGGTCGCGATGGCATGACTTTAAGTTTAAGCCATTTCGTTGGAAATATTCTCGTAAATATAATAAACTCGGAGAGCGTGTTTTACGATTGTTTGCGCATGTTCGGGCTTCGCTTTTTTGTGTTTTGTGTTTGGGCAACAATGTCAACGTTTGTCAAACGCGTTTCAAAACTAAAAACCTTGAATTTTGTAACGTCTTTTGCGCATTTTATGTTTTTCCGGTGTACCTACGCTTATCAGCAACTCGTTGAAAGGCGTACAACACTTATCTTTAGTACTGCTATTTCAATTTCTATTTTACGTCCACGACGACGGCGGCGGCGCGGCGGTTAGTTACTTAAGTCGTGTCCGTCGACGGGTGTTGCTTACGAACGCGGCCAGGACTAATTGCCGTCAGTCACCGTTCCATTCATCTTCAGCGGCTCGGTTCCGAACTTGTTTCCCATTAATTTATGCATCGCGAGCTCTGGGCGCGAAGTGAAACAAACCAATTAATTAGGCGCGTAATTAATGATCTAGTTTCCACTTGCGCTCCCCACTGTCTGTCTCCAAGCGCGAATAAAAAATTATTGTACGAAATTTATGAATATTAAAAAGCACATCAATGATGATGATGATGATGATGATGAGCATGAGCAAAGGCAAATGCAAATGGACATCCATGCGCATGATGCGCGAGCGAGGATAAACCGGCTGCGCGCGTGGCTCAGTATGGGGGCTGCAGCGCCCGATGGGAGGGCAAACCGTGCGCCTTCTTCGACTTTGTCTCCAGCGGACGTTCTCATTGATTCCTCCTCTTCTTCGTCTTCTTCTTCTTCTTCTGCTGGTTCAGGTATGGCTTAACCATTTAAGCTTTAAGCGCTCTCACCGGGGGAATGCGTGGAATGCAACCCTCCGAAAACTTCTTGGAGACCACACCATAGATTCCCAGCCAAGAAGAAGCAAAATTTCAGTCAGTCTGACAATTACCTGATTTTCTTTTACTTACGCTTTATGCTATTGATAGCTATTGTGAAACAAACGGCGGTTGTTTGATGGTCTCGTCCCGATAACGACTATTGACATTGGGCTTGTTCTTCGCTTGTTTGAAGTTTGTTTCGTCTTCTTCACCAGCGTCGTGTCTCAGAAGAAATCAACTATTGACATGGAACACACTACAACTATTTATCTACGCCGCGCGCGGACGACAATGTTTGTGTTTGAAAGACATCCAATGCAACGCGATGAATAATTACGCAGTGCGCGCGCGCGCGTCCGCCCCACTAATTAATGACCCCGCCGTGTGGTCAAGTTCAAACAATCGTAAATCATCGACGGCGAGATGTCAACCCCGCCAAATGATGCCTCGGGCAGGCCCCCCTTCCCGATAATGAAGACGACAAACAATAATTTATGACATATGACTTAAGCTTTAAACCTTTTTCTTTTCAGTCTGGTTTTGTGTTGGGAGATATTTATATCAGCCCAAATGTCCCATGACCGAAAGTTTTGGACTACTTGGTTTTACTTAGCCGTTTTCTTTCGGGTAGTCCTCCGCCGTCGTGCGCCGGTCGGTAACAGATCGATCACACTACAAGAATGCTTTGAGTCACATACCACACCGGTGCGTTTAGAAGAATACGTTACGACGGAGAAGAAGAAGACGAGAAGAAGAAGAAAGCGCAGCAAGTGAACATAAATCTCACGCGGGGTCCACCGCGCCGGCACCGAAATAACCGCTGATTAATTTTGACAGGCGCGATTTGGAAAAGCGTCTGGACCTGGACACCACAATGGGGGCCCTCCTGCAATTCAAGGTCGAAGCCGGAAGTACTCGGCGGCGGCGGCGCGCGCGCACGAGCGAGCGTTTACGATGCTTAGTAATTTTTCTTCGAGACTCGAGACTTTTTTCTCTCTTTTACGATGCACCACGCGGAAGAATAGGTTTACGGCCGCGCTCGTAAAACGACATATTCTGGGAAAGTGTCCTTAATTATGACTTGGAAATTAAATTTCAATTCAAGAAGAAACGGGCAAAGAGAAAAAGAAATAGAGAAAGAGAGATCAAGGTTGAAGGTCATATCAACGATTCGGTCATAAATTACACCAGCACTAAGTCACTAAGTCTGGTTGCGCAGAAGCTGAAGATGTTAATGCGCACACAAAGAACAAGAAGAACACGAAGAAGATGAAGAAGAAGAAGAAGTCAAATAATTAAAGTTGAAAGACCAAAGCACTGAAGAAGAAGAAGAAGAAGAAGAAGAGGTGGTGGCAAAAAGGCGTTGCGCCCGTCGAACGAGAAGAGAGGTCTACGCCTTTGTCAATAAAGCAATTAATTAAGAATCGATTAGGCGTTAAACGCAACGGCAACGCGTGTTGGTTTCCGCGCCGTCACGCGAGCTCATCGGCGCGGCGCTACTCCTTCTCCTCACTCACAATCAGTCCCGGACAGTTGAGAGTGTTCTAAGCAATATGTCTCATTGTCAGTACTACGTTACACACAAGCGCGTGCGCTTTCGTTGCGACTCGTTTGCGAAGAGATTTCAATTTCTTCATCTTCCTCAAAACCACCGCCTCTTCTTGCTTCTGCTTCGTTCGCCTCTTCCTCCTCCGCCGCCACCTCCTACGTAGAAGAAACGCCGCTCCTCAAGAAGAAGAAGAAGAAGGTGTGCGCGGTCGTGCTCTTGACGTTCAACAACTTATTCAATCACATGCGTCTCGTCTTTGGCGATATGCTCATAATTTATCGTCTAATGATGTTTGCATGGCATTGAAATTCATCGCGCATAACTGCTAACTAACTTAAGTCACCAAAAAACGCTTAAAATACGAAATTCAAATGTTAAAATTCAATACATATGAAGTACGAAGTATTTTGTTGATCGATAGTGGAATAAAATTAAATTGGCGGATTATTACGTATGCAAATTTACTTACCTCGGCTTAAGACGACTTAAGTTATTGTTTTGAAGTGGAGAAACAGAAGAAGAGTTCCGTGTGAATTATAGAACGATTATTAATAATGATATGTTCCCATCGATGCGGATTTTTTCTGCCCAGTGCAATTATACCAATACTAAATCACCAAAACACATTTTAAGTCATAAGGGTTTAAGTTCGAAGAATGGCACGCAACCAAACCAAGAATTAGATTTCACTCTTTCCACGAAATCGAAAACTAATAACTACTTACCAATTCGGAAATATTAAAATGATTTTCATTTCGAAAGTGGGCAAAGAGGAGTTGGATGTGGAGCAAAGGTAAGCCACCGTCCGCGCCCGGCAATTACTCCTAATTTGTAAATTGCCCCCCTTTTTGTGATTGCCGGGTTACCTCCGCGCCTCTTTTGCTCGAGCTGCGGCTGGATCATCATCATAATCATCATCATCGTCGCCGTCGTAAACGTAATGATGATGTGGCGCGGTTAAAAGCCTATCATTTTCTTCGATTTGGTGTTTAGGAGTTTCTATGACTTAAGTCGGTTCGTATAATAAATCCGGTCGGCGGGCGGGCGAGCGGGCGGGCCACATCGAAACCATAATTTATACACGGTATTTACTTAACGCCGTGCGCATCGCTGGCGCAGCTGGAAGTCACCTCCGAGAGTAAGAAGAAGAAGAAGTGGCCAAGGCGGAGGAGGTGGTAGGTGTCTGACTTGCACGATGCTCGTTAGTGCGCTGCCGCCGCCGCCGCCGCCATCGTTATCCGTATCGCCTTATCATGTCGGCTCATTTATCATCAACAACAACCCGAAAAAAAATGGCATCGAAACTTTCGCTTTTCGGTTTGTTGGCGCATAATCCACATTGGATCGATTGTGTCACCAATCGGCTGCAGACTTTGCAGTGCTGCAGTTGGTGGTACCTTGGAGCACACCGAACCAACGAACGAACGAACGAACGAACGAACGAAGAGTTGGAGAGAAATATGCGCGGTATGCGACTTGCTGCTGCTTCTTCTTCTTCTTCTCTTCTTGCCGGTCTCTCATATTCTTCAATGCGCAGCATACCTTTTACATATTCTCATAGTGGACGACGGATGAAGGATGAATGATGTCCTCTCCTTCTTCTTCTTCTTCTTCTTCTTCTTCCTCTTCTTATTCTTGGTTTTCTTCTTCTTCGGTTTGATGGGTATGTTTGTATTTCGTGTATTTATGAGCGGTATTTATATGTATGATGTAGCATCGGTTCGCTATCGACAGGCCCGGACTTTGTTTACCACCTGGTAGGCAACGCAGTCCTGTTGCAGTCCTCACCTGGTATTCCCTGGTGCCCTGGGTGCCCATGGTGCATTGTTGTCGCGCGTCCGTTCCTCCACTTCTTCTTCTTCTTCATGCCCCTCTTCTTGAGCCTGACTGTTCCTCAAGAACTGCGCACCACACCAGCAAGCACTCAGTCTCGCACCGCGTCTCGTGGTGTGCTCTCGACGCCTCCTCCACGCCACGTACTCACCACACCAAATCGACGACCAAGTAGTGAACTTACCATGTTCACGTGAATAATCATGGTGCAATCGAAGAATCCGGCGATTTGGTCGCTGGCAGCCACGTGGGACACCAGCACTCTGCTGCCACCGCCCTCGTCTTCCGCGCCACCCGCGAAACGCTGTGTTACCACCCTCTGCGCCATCGCCACGCTGGTTACCATCGCCCTGCTCATTGCCGGCGGCCTCAAGTTGGTGGTTACCACCCCAAAAACAGTGGTAACCGAACCCCACCAGCAGCAAGACATTCGCAGTGTCTTCGTGAACAACAGCTACAGTGCTCCGGTGCAGTTCCTCTCCTCCTCCTCCGCCACCCAGCAGCTGGTGGCGGACGACATCTTCTGGAGTGCGCACGTGGAGGCGCACCTACCCACCGGATACGGTGCGCATGCGGCGGACGCATGGCGGCGTTACGTCAACAGCACCACCACCATTGGTGTGCGGCTGGAGCGTGGCTGCGGCCGCATGCAGAACCGCCTCCTAACATTCGCCGACGGACGGCGTGCTTGTGTGCGCTACCGCCAAAACACGGATCAAATCCAGGGCGAACTCTTCTCCTTCTATCTCGCCCGCCTGCTGGGTTTGCGCAATCTCGCGCCGAGCGCCCTCAGCATTGTGGATCTCGGCGCGCCGCTCTGGCAACAGCTGGGCAGTGCGATAGCTTCGGCAGCGTGGTCCTCACAACGCGCCGTCGTGCTCACACAATACCTCCCCGATTTGGATGCGGGCAACATCCCGAAGCTGGTGCGACCCGCCGAGCGTCACCATCTCAACCGTCGCACCCTCGAGGCGAGCACGCCCGAGGATTGGCGCGAGTTGGCGCAGTGGAGCGATTTGATTGTCTTTGACTATCTCACCGCCAATTTGGATCGCGTCGTCAACAATCTGTACAACTACCAGTGGAATAGCAACATCATGGAGGCGCCGGCGCATAATTTGGCCAAGGAGCCCGCCACCGAGTTGCTGGTCTTCCTGGATAACGAATCGGGTTTGTTGCATGGCTACCGCTTGCTGGAGAAATACGAACCTTACCATGGACTCCTGCTGGAGAATCTGTGCGTGTTTCGGAGGAGCACCGTCGAGGCGGTGAGAAGGTTGGTGCGCGCTGGGGATGTTGGTCTTCAGCTGCGGCGGCTCTTTGAGGCTGGTAACGCGGAGCACGTGCGCGATGCTCTTCCGGGCATGCCTGAAAAAAGCGTTAAAATCCTCAATGGCCGTCTGCGCAGGGTGCACGAGCAGATCGTCAAGTGCGGCGCACTCTTTGCCCGATGATGATGATGATGATGATGATGCTGGTGGTTGCGCGATATGCAAAATCATCGTTTAATCGATCGCAACGCACGCAACGTAACAGTACTCAAACAATATGAGCCGCCGCTGAAGAAGACAACGAAGAAGAAGAAGAAGATGAAGAAGAATACCGAAATATAACTCATGCCAGCAAGATCTTCTTCTTGATCTTCGTTGCGTTCCTTCCTTGCGGGGGGATAGATTCGGATCGGTAAAGATCACCATGCGCTCTTCTTTCTTCTTCTTCTTCTTTTTCTTATTCGCGCGAACGAACGAAGCAACGATTTCATCGATCATCATCATCAAGTGCAAAAATTATACACGCAGCGCAGTGCGCAAAAAACGACTGCAAAGATGATCGTGGCAAACCTGGCGTCAAATTAAACCGTTGCGCGCGCGCGCGTGCGAAAACGACGAACAGACGAAGACGTTGGACGTGGACGACGTTCTCGAAATGTGATATTAACTGTTAATTATCTATTTAATTATGTAATGTACGTTGGTAATAGTTGCGGTGCGGTTGCGCGCGCAAAAAGGCAATTAAACGCCGGCAAGAAAACGACTGAAAGAAGAAAAAGGCCGCAAAAATCTTCACGTTCGTCTACATGTGTACATTTTGCACCGATGCGCAAATGCGATTTTTGTGTGTGTATTATAATTAATTTAAGCAAAATGGAAATGTGATAAAATTTCTTTCAAAACACTTTCAAAAAGGTTTCCTCATCATCTTCATCTTCATCTTCTCTTTCGTCTTCCGCCATTTCTCATTTCGCATAATGGTTGGTTTTTTTTTCCCTGTAAATATCCATCAAATGTACATAGTTTGTCATTAATTTATGAATAAATGTAATTAGCCGCTCTCTGCGCTCTCACGCATGATCCTACGACTGATGTGAGTTAGTTTTTGTACAAATTATGCCATTTATACGCTCGGACGATTTATTTAACACTGTGAATAATAAACGAATGAACAACCACAGAAACTAATTGTTTCATTTTGATGGTAATGAGGAAGGAAAGGGCGATGTGTGGGTTTCTAACTTATTCAAATATGCAAGTGTTGCTCTGAATTGTAAATCGGAATTGACGTAAATCATTTACCCATCTGTTTCGTGTAAATGTCTTCATTTTTCCACCATGCAATTGTAGTCGGGTTGAGTATGTCTCTATAGCCAAATGTACATTAATATTATGCTCGAAAAATTTCGCGCACTGAGCACAAAGCGCTCAGCCAACAAAAACAAAATGCAAAATCCAATGCATATTGAATGACAACGCGCGCGCAATGAATGTCCACGTGGAGATTAAATTCTAAGCCATAATTCACTCACCTTGCTCTAAATTTCTCTCGTAAGCCCGAAATTTGCATCCATTCCCCCGCCGCGCCGCGCCGCGACGGATATTCATAATTCGCGTATTTATTTTCCTTTCCAAACAGCCAGGTTTTGTTCTTTTTTTTTTTCGAGCTGCAGTCGTGATCGTCATCATCCAGAGCGACATATTCCTCGTATTCTTCTTCTTCTTCTTCATCGGCGTGCGTGCGTGAGTTCTCTTTGGTTTATTCCTCGTCTTCTTGTTCTTGGCGCGTGTTATTTATGAGCAATATAAACGTTTGTTATAATGCGCGTCGTGAGCGCAATTGCAAAACTTCATCATCGCCACCACGAACCGTCGCCGTCGCTTCGACTGTCTCGTCACCATCCAGCGTTGTGCCGCTTTACGACTGCCCTTCCACTCGCGTAGAAGTTGGCCATGTGGGGTTAGGCCGCCACGAATAAATAAATAGAATAGAATAAATAACGATGCAAGAGGTACAATAAGTATAATAATGTGTTTTCACCCGCCGCAATCGATTTGCTCTTCACCTTCACTGCTCTGCTCCGAAGGAAACGACGCCGTGGACGACAACGAGGACGAGGATGATGTGAAGAGAGGTATTTGCTCGTGTATGACCCCTTCGCAAGAGAGACCAGAGAGACTGATGGGAAATAATGCTGACGCACACCACCCGAAGGCGAATATGCAAATCATGCCCCCTCGCATGACTCCCCTCGGCAAACCGATCGATATTTGAAGTAATTTCAAATTACTAGACTTCCGTTGAAAAAATTCCCTAGAATTTCGATCGATATTTAGTGTATTTTTAAATAACTAGACTTCCGTTGAAGAAATTCCCTAGAAATGGATCGATATTAGGTGTTTTTTCAAATAACTATACTTCCTCTGAAGGAATTCCTTAGAAAATGGATCGATATTAGGTGTTTTTGAAATAACTAGACTTCCGTTGAAGAAATCCCCTAGAAATGGATCGATATTTGGTGTATTTTTAACTAACTAGACTTCCGTTGAAGAAATTCTCTAGAAATGGATCGATATTTGGTTTATTTTTATATTACTAGACTTCCGCTGAAGAAATTCCCTAGAATTTCGATCAATATTTAGTGTATTTTCAATTAACTAGACTTCCGTTGAAGAAATTCCCTAGAAATAGATCGATATTTGGTTTATTTTTAACTAAACTTCCGCTGAAGAAATTCCCTAGAAATTCGATCAATATTAGGTGTTTTTTTCAAATAACTGGGCATCCGTTGAAGAAATTCCCTAAAAATGGATCGATATTTAGTGTATTTTTAAATAACTAGACTTCCGTTGAAGAAATTTCCTAGAAATGGATCGATATTTGGTTTATTTTTATATTACTAGACTTCCGCTGAAGAAATTCCCTAGAAATTCGATCGATATTTGGTTTATTTTTATATTACTAGACTTTCGCTGATGAAATTCCCTAAAGTTTGGATCGATATTTGGTACCATTTCAGAAATGGATGGTTAACCTGAAATGTGCAACACGTGCAACGTGGTCGTCGTGATCGTCGTAGCTGTGGTTTAATTGAGCGTGAATTATGCGCAGCGTGGCGCGACTTAATATAATTATGATTTATTCGACGCGTTATTTATTTAAACGTACTTAGCGGACGCGCTGCGCTGCGCATCGCTGCCATTAACATATTTATACGGCCAAATATGTCTTCTGCTTCTGCTGCGCTGCTGTGGCGTGCCTAATACACAACCGAACGAACGCATTTCGACATGCATCCTATTACATTTCGGGTGAGTGCCATCTTATTTATTTATTTATTTTCAAAGAATTCAAGATCTTTTTTGCATTTGACATAATGACGACTTTTTATCAAGCGGATTTTTACGATGCGCCGCGCACGCCGTCCATAGCGCACATTAATTGCAAAACGGTAAATATGTGTCGATTTTATTAGCGCACGCAATGAATGGCATTGCATTAATTGCGCGGTGTGGTCCCATTTATCGATGGCATAAATAAGGGCAGTTGGCATTTGGCCGAAAGACACGCCAAAAATAATGAGGATGCGTTGCGATGCGCGCGGCGTAATAAACTATCGGCCATTAACAATACGCCGGCCGCCGAAGAAGAAGAAGGAGAAGAAGAAGCAGAGGGCTTGCGCCGCAAGCGCAAAATAAATAATTTTTACGACAATACAGACACCCCTTCCTCATGCAAAGAGGAAGAAGAAGAAGAAGAAGAAGTCGATTAATTGACAAGCGCGTCTATGTGCTCTAATTATTTATTGCGCAAGCGTTAATTACCCAAATCGTCGCCATGCATATTTCGGGTGCTGCGTTGATGAATTACGAGGAAACACACGGCCGGTCGTACTTCTTGGTATCGCCAAATACCTCTCTTCGGGTGAGTTTTTTTTTACGGAGTCCTCCCTCCCTTTCGATGATGATCATCATCATTGGCGGTTCGCGCTAATTAACAAACATAAAGGCATTGTTGCGACGGGTTCACAATCATAATCACATCGACATCGCGACGCAACGCAACGCAACGGCGCACATACCACCATTCTGCTTCTTCGGCTGTGGAGCGGCCTTTTTCGGCCATTCGATTCTTCTTCTTCTTCTTCTTCTTCTTCGTCGTCGTCTTCTTCCACGTGCTTTTTTTCTGCGTTGCGCCGCCGGCCCGCCAGTGACCACATTATTCGCATTGCTGCGACTCGTTAAAATACATCATAAAGCATTCGCACCCGTGTTTGTCGTCCCGTTCGTCCAGCATCGAATGTCGAAGGCCGGCAAATTTGTGCGCGCGCGACTTTCCGAAGCAATGCGAACGATTCAAATTCGAGTTGTCTGCTTTTTTTTTAGAGGACGGCGACAATGATGCTGATGCTCATCTTGTTATCATGTTCCAACTGCAACAAAAACAGCCACTTAGCGTAATTTGGCGCTTGGAGAAAAGTTTCAAATTGACATGGTAATGCCATCTAGAAGAGAATGCCAACTGCTTGGAAATACGTGATGTGAACTGTAGTTTAGCGTAAAGGTAAGGGATAAAAGAAGACGAGTAGTACATGCGAACAGCGCTTTATTAATTTCTTTTTGCATAATTTAAATTAGTAGCATATATTATACAAAATACACAATTGGCATCTGGGCATCATTTCATCAGGGTGAGAATGGGATTAAAGGTTCACAATTAAAGCCAAAACGCACGTGGCAATAAGTTAAATAAGTCAGTTTGCCCTTTGTTGGGTAAAGAGAACCGTAAGTACTTCAGTAAGTCACTTAAGATCTACTCCTACACCTGTTTTCTAAACAAAACCAAACCACAAACAGAAACAGAAACGTGTGTTCTAATTAATAATACTTTTGTCATTGTTGTGGAATTTGCAACGACTCCGTAGTGCTATTGTCTTCGTAGATTGGATACGAAAATGACTAGAGTGGGCTTGTAATTACCTAAGAGTTGAACGTTTATTTCTCAGCCTGCAACAAAACCGTTTTATAAACCCTTCGGTTTCGATTTGTTTAGGATTAGAAGACTTACCAGCATCGGATAGAGGAAGGTGGTGATGTTATCCTGGCCGTGGCTGTTGCGCGCGATACACGTATAAGGACCCATATCATTCCAGCGTATGCTGCGTATCCGCAGCCCACCGTCGGGCAGCACCGAAACGCGCGGATCGTCGACGACCTGCTCGTTGGGGTCCAACCAGATAACGGCCGGATACGGTGTGCCAATGGCGGTGCATGGTAAGACAATATCCTCGCCTACAACAGCGCCCTCTTCATTAGTTCCGATTTCGAACAAGGTTACCACAAAAAAAATGGGTTGCTTACCGATGTTATCCATGTAGATGGTGTCGTAGAGAACGATCCTTGGTGGTGCACGCCCGGCAAGGAGGTTCTCGGCGAGCATCTGCGAGAAATTCATGGACGTGGTGCCCGCCGTGCGTGTCACATACAGATGTGTGTTGGCCGTCGCCACCTGGCGGCCGCTTTCCGCCACACACGTGTAAACACCCTCATGACCCTCGAGCAAGGGCGCGTGCACCACGAGTCGAGCGCGCACCTTCGCCAGTCCGCGTGTCTCCCGGTCATTAATCAAATTGGTTTCGTAGGCTTCGTTCTAACAAGAATTTACCGGATTAACTTTGGTGAGCGTGGTGGAGGTGGGAGTAAGGTACCTCAGTAAGGGGTTTGCCGGCCTTCATCCACTGCAGGGTGGGCGCTGGTGAGCCAACCGCCTCGCACTCCATCTCGAAGCGGGCGCCGGCCGGTTTGCGCAGGGTTTCGCCCGGCGACAGCGAGATGCGCACCCAATCAACCTGCTTCACGACCGCCGCCCCGACCGTTGTGGCATCCGCAGCGGAACCGGAAGTGGACGCAGCGCCGCCACCTTCGCCCGCCGGTATGTTGTTGTCCAACTCGTTGTTGTCCTCCTGCGTCGCCGCCTGGTCGAGCAGCGCGTCGCTGAGCCGACGGCCGAGGATGCGCTCCGCCGACAGCAGCGTGCACAGCAGGACGGCGAGGCTGATGAGATGTTTGGCCATACCACTAATCTACGCCAGAGAGAGAGAGAGAGAGTCAGTTAAGTAGTTGGCAATTAGTCAGCAACGCGCGTTGCTATGCCGAGAGGAGAGACAGCTTGGCACGCGCTCGGCTAGAGTAATTAAGCGCGATCTAGACTATTCGTCGCCACACTTATAAGTGTTAAGTCATCGGCCGCCACCGCGCGCTGCGCATGTGATGTGATTAATTGCACATGCGAAATTGGCCCGACAATGAGTCAGCATGTTGAATTTTTTTCGCAATTAATTGCCGCGGTTCGGGGAAGCAGATCGATTTCAATTGATCCGAAATTCAATTGGCATCAATCGCGAATTGAGTTTAAGGTCATTGACAACCGCTTCAGCTTAAGCGAGCAATGGCGTAACGTAAGTCTGACCGAATTTGACACGGGCATTTGACAGAATGGCATAGTTACGCCCCTGCTAATTAAGAGGATAATTATGAAAGACCGATGCGGATTGCGTCAGCCGCATTGTGCGTTGTGCAGTCGCTGATTGGCGTGCGAGAGGAGGCTCGTCTGCGACGTGCCTCCCCACCTTTTACTCAACTTAAGCCACTTCCAATCCATCTCTCTTGCTCTCGTCTAGCGATGGTTATTGTCGTTAATTTACAACGCGACGCCCAACATCCAACGATCCAACGGTTTGTTGGTAATTTCGGAACGGACAAGAAGAAACAAGAAACGTATCCTTCCACGAAGGTTCCGGAGAGGAATGCGTTGGGCAATGACGTCAATTCCGAGAAGTGTTACATCACCCAACTACCACTACCCCCAAACAACCGCACACGCCGTCAATATTTGAAGAAACATTTTGCTCATGCGTTCCATTTCCGGTGTGACTTAAGTCAACGCTTATCGCGGGACTCGCGGCAACCTTGCACAATTCATTCATTCATGTGACGCCAACCGCCCGCCTTTCACGCATTCACGATAAGCCGTTTGCGCTTCGGAAAACGCTTGCTCATTGATTGATTTGTAGCAGCAACTTCTTATCGCTGCGTGACTTGTCGCCGACATGTTTCACAACGCAACAATTACGTCTTAATTTTAATAATTTAAAATTTAAATAGATTAAATAGCTTACAAACAACGAAATAAACGGACTTACCGATTTCGAGTAAAAAAACACTATGTTTGAAGCACTTGTCTGCGTTGTTCAAATCAATCTTCTTCCAGAAATGGAGATGTGGAGATGTGTAGAGAACGCGATTGTTTGTCAGGCGCAGAGCACACGCAACGTGCGAGACACACACTTGTCGAATGAGACCGCATGCGAGGATGCGCTTCCTTTATTTATACCTGCCGCTTGCGCTTGGAGGCGGCCGTTGCGACCGGCGGCGGCGTCGCGCAGTACGCAACATCATCATCATCATCATCGTCATCTCGCGCGCGAAGAGGGGTGCTTGCTGCTACTGCTGTTGCTCTCGCAATGCAGCATCTCAGGCGAACCGCAAACGGATCGCTGGGCGGGGGTGTCTCGTAAAATACATAAGGAACAATTGTTTGTTTGCTGGTCATTTATTTTGCAATTTTGCATGCCACTTCTTCGGCCAGCGTGCGTACGTGATGGCCAACACGCACGCACGCACGCAATGCATTTACTTTTAATAGTCGTTTATGTAGTCTTAATGCACTACTTAAGTGCAGTAATGCGCTTACTATGTATTAAATTGATTGTATAATCAAACCATGGCTAAACTGCGGTTCTTTGGATGGTTGAATGCGGCTCTCCGCGTAAATAACAATTTAGAATTTAGATAAACATTTATTGAAGAATTTTAATACCAGAAGTTTTTCACCTTCTCTTCAATGTTTTCTCAATTCTTTTGGTATCGACGTTATCAACGATGGGTTTTTAATCTCAGATATAATTTCAACGGAAAAAACATCTGCACAGTTAGAATTGCTACAATTAAAAGAAGATTTGGCACTAATAACGCA
>JARJDR010007494.1:0-18624 GCA_030264135.1 Myllaena sp. GC000078 | reverse complement strand
TTTTTTATGGGAGAATGCAAAGTTTTGATTACTTGATTGCAACGCTCATGCGGTTTATTCGTATTTATTCCGGATTGTATTTTAATGCATTGGTCGTATTCAATGTCGTCAGTGCACATGTGACGTTTACGCTTAGCGAGTGCATACATGCGATTAACACGCGATAAAGTAACACGTCAGGTGTGCTGCACCTCGCGACGAGATAATCTCAAAGGCGGATCTTGCATGCGTGCGAAAGCAACTTGCCATGGAAGAACACTTTGTTTATTTTATGTTGATAGGTTTACGTGCTTCTTTGTTAGTATTGTTTTTTAACTACCTTTTAATTTGTAATTTCCTCTCTTAACTACCATAACTATCTTTTGCTAAAATTGACATTATTTGCCGTTGTTCTTAACGAATTTCACAAAGTTAGTCATCACTATCGCGTCGGTCACGAGGACTCTGCAATAAGGGACTCGGTTAATTCCTTTCTCAATGAAATCACACGCGCGCTTGTAGCTTCGTCATCGCCTGGGTGCATTTTATGAGGGTGTCAGCAATGCATGCGCCATCGAATCATGACACATACGATGGGCAAACACGCATTATACGTGTGCAGATGTGTCACGCATTGAATCTAACAAATCTTGATTGATCTCCAACGAATAACAATCAAATGAGGCAATTGAGAGCTATCACATTGTGCGTGATTTCCATCCGAATTACCCGGATTCGATCACGTCGCGTAAATGACTATATTTTAGCGGATGAAGGGTGTCTGAATGGGTGCAATCGTCTGAAATTAATCCCATACCCATATTAATTTGATTTTATTATGTTATTGTGAAAATTGACATGTTTTTCCTATGTAATTCGAAATGGAATGATTCAGGCTGTGACTCAATTTTTTCCGAAAGTGATAAAATTTTTAAGCATTTACTGTTTATTGAGGTTTGGCCGATATTTGCACAAATTGAGTTACTTATTCTGTTTGTTTGGATTTCTTTTAAATGGTGATTGCGTTCCATGGTATTAGGTATTACTAGTTTTGCACAATGATTCATAAGTACGCTGAGAGCAATTTTATGAATGAATGTTGAAATGCAATAAAATTTTATAAATTAATCTATGATTCAACGCTATGTTCCTCTTCAATAATGTAATTCTCAATTAATTAATACGGGGAAATTGAATACAGAAGACTTTCAATTTAATTTAGACTCAATAAGGATTCCTCGCCATTTCGCATTCCAATTAATTTACGTATCGTACATGTCACATTAAAGGGACGTGAGCGCTACAGTTACAGCTTCTCTTCCTTTTGTAATTTGCATCTCCCGAGGGCGCGGACGAGAATTATTGAGAAGAGGGTGAATGACTCGTAATTTAATTTCGCATCCTTCTTTTTCTATCAACCATTGAATGCAGTGCCGCATTTTATAATTTCATTTTTATGAAAAGTTTCTTCAGAATTCTATCCACTTATATTCTTTCATGAAAGGAATTTGCGTGTTATATACGAATATTTCAAAACTAGTAGGTTTAGGTTTTATATACGTCTCATTTTTTATTATCATTTCATTGTGCAATAAAGTATTGAAGGGGAATCGATATGCACCAGAATGTCTGAATGGGCCGGCGAGGGTGGCTGGATGGCATGGACTCATCGCATGAGTCACTATAGCAACCGCGGCGTCTGTACCCTAGGTTCTCGGCACCGGTCTGCGTATTCTTGCTTTTATTTTGATGCATATTATTCCCGCACGTATTTGATTAAACGTTTTATTAAATGTTCAATACACTTTTATTCGCATGTTGTCTAGATAGAAACATCCTTAATTGAAAACATGTCGTATTATTGTTATTGGAATGGTACAGGGTACAGGGTTGATTTATCAGTTAGAAAGTACTGCAAGCTTGTATTGATCAGCACAAAAATAGGTGTCTTATCGAATCGATCAATCGTAAAACACGATCGATAAATTGATAAATAATTGTACAAGTACTTCACGACTCAATTATATTTACGAGATCGACTTTCCCACTGAAGAAGTTTGTATTGATCGATAAAATGATAGATACTAAATGCATTTATGTATACATTGAAGATACTACGCGGACTTCTTCGAAACGCGAAAGTGGCGCAAGCATGAAGAAACAATGACGCCAGTCTGGCGTCTTCAACGACAGCGGCGGCGGCGATTCTTTTACGGTGTACCCGATTCCCTCGAAGGTTGTTGTTGGAATTCTTTCTCGTGCATGCATGGCGCAAGATGTGTAACTCTAAATATGGTAATGGCATAAAACTGCCGCCAGACTACCACGAATTTCTCGAATCGAATTCGTGTTGATTGTGATTAAGTTTTGAGACTTGGATTTGATAGAGGTACAAAGAAATTCCTCGAATTTTAGAGCGAATACGTTTTTGGTGTATGAATTTTTGAATTTGAATTAGCTGCGCGGCAATAGCTATAGTAACCCTATGCCATATTATCGATTGCACTTTTCCGTGACACCCTCGCCGGCAGCCGACCGCCTCCGAGGGCGGCAGTCGCAATGAATTCGTCGACGCGCTAACACCACTTTTCCCTCGCGTTTCCTTGTGCTGCCTAGTAGTGTACTGCTTACAAAATATGTTCGATAAACCCAGAAATCTTAGCGAAAATTTTAATTATATTTGTAATATAAATTGTACAATTTAAGACTGAGGTATTGTCGCATTTTCTAATCTCTATATTCTATTAATTTATATAATTTTTTAATAAGTATATCTATTTTTCCAGGTGATAACGCCTCGTCGTTACAATGATGTTTATTTATACGACATGCCGCCAAGTCGGTGTTCGCCGATCCCGGTTCACAGTGTGAGCCCCGGCGCGCAGAGCCAAACATCCATCGCCACATCAACGAACTCTGATTACGACGTGCCACCGAAAGCAATCCCTGTGAGCAATCACAATCTGCATCACCATCATCACGCCAGCTTCGACAACGGTCGCGGCTGCCCTCGATGCTCACCGGCGTTTTCGTGCGGTTCGCCGTTTAGCAAGGATTCCTCGCAGGATAGCTACGACGTACCGCGCCCGCTGCTGCACTCGCAGAACATGCTCACGCCATCATCGTCAGCGAGCTCGCTATCGCTCACCGGCGATTCGTACAGCTCGTCGAATCGCAGCAGCCTGATCAATATGATGCCCGACTACGACGTGCCACGTGCGCACCCCATGAAGGGCGGACCCCAATTGATGCTGCACACGCCGCCACAACCCGTGTACGATGTCCCTCCATCGCATAATCAAATCAAAGAACTGCCATTGGAGATCAGCTCCGCTCTGGACACTCTGGAGCGGCTGCAATGCGAGACGACGAGCGTCATCTCGCGCTTGTTGAGCTTCGTCACGACGGATTGGCGGACATCTGAAAAGTTGGATGCAAACATTCTCGACATCAAATTGGTTGTCATACGATTGAAGACCTCGTTGCACGATTTCCGAGAGTTTTGTGAGGGAGCGTATGGCAATGCAACACGCGCTACGGACAAAAATTTGGCAGCAAAATTGGTGACGTTGGTGTTGGCGCTGAAGAATGCCGATCGCCTCATTCACGACGCCACCGAGAAATTGAACCACCACGAGTGGGATGTGCGCATGTTGATTCGACACAATGACGACGATAAATATAAGCCGGACGAACTGGAGCAGATCATCGCATGCACGAGATCACTCACGGAGGATATACGACAAGCGGCGTCATTCATTCAAGGAAATAGCACGCTTCTCTTTAAAAAGGATTCGGTGCCCACACCGCAACCCCCCAACGATAACGACGGCGTTGCACACCCCGAGGATTACGACTACGTCAACCTCGAGTCCAAGGAGGCGTACGCAAAAGTCAATTCGGAGTTGCGCGACGAACTGCCAAAGGAGCTGCGTAAAAACTATGACTGTATGCTGAAAAACGTCGACGATGCCGTGTTGGTTGGCAAGGAGCTGGATCCGGACGATAAACAGATACTAACATTTTTTGCGCACCAGACTACAACGCATCACAACAACCTTACGCAGGCAATCGACGCCTTTCTGCAAACCGTGGAACATAATCAGCCGCCAAAGATGTTTTTGGCGCATGGCAAGTTTGTCGTGCTCAGCGCACACAAACTGGTGCACATAGGAGACACAGTGAGTCGAGGCGTTTCCAATGCTGAGATCAAGGCACGATCAACAAATTGTGCCAATGCTCTCTCGGAGGCACTCGCGACCAGTGTCGCAAAGACGAAGCAGGCTGCGCTTCAGTTTCCAAGCGTTATTGCCGTACAGGAGATGGTCGATTCCATCGTGGATATATCGCATCTAGCCAAGGATCTCAAGATGTGTTTGGTGCAAGCGGCGCAGCCGTAGATTTCAATCATGGTACATTCGAATCATGATTTGTATTGGTTGTGAATACTTTACGCTCAAATTTCTATCAAGCATTTAGGCATCATTTATGTTAGAGGTTGTAGTCAATGATAGATCAAACTTGCATGTGCAAGTTTGAGGCAAGTTCCTTATTATTTTGACATCATCCATAATTTAACTCAAGCCCTAAATCTAAATGTTATGCATACCTAGTTGTCTGTAATCAACCAATACCAGGAGAATGTGGGAATTTGAGATATATACAAAACCTATACATTAAGGGATATATTTATTATTACGTCTGTATTTGATGTAAACGATGCAACTAATTTGGAATCGTTTAGTGGTTTTATTTGTATATACATAGATTTTATTTGGATTTTAACAGAATATTTTATAGGCCATGTCATACATACATGTATGCATACTATGCAACAATGAAATATATCTTCCATTGCAAATTCATCGATGTTGCATTCTTTTTCTAATTTCTGATGCAATCCAGATTTTTGTATTTCGACAAATTTAAATTTTATGCTACTCGTGGCGTCCTCTAGTGGAAGGCAGTGGAACTACGATTGTGCTCTCTGTAATTTAGTTCCGCTTTTCGTCACGACATGTCACTACTTGTCCCTTTCACATAAAAGAGTTGTAATAGGAATAGATCACCTTATCGGAAGAGATGTGTCTCCAACCCAACCGCCACCCCGACCAACCAACCCACGCGAATTTATCGCTTATATACCCTTTTTTTGGAGTGGGGATGAGCGTGGGGGGCAGCACGTGGCGCCGCCTGCCTTTGGGTGGCAAATTAAGGAAGCTTGAAGGTAAATAAAGATTCTACTGACGCGTGAAGTGAAATCTGTAACTTCACAGAGGTTCTTCGGGTTCTTCCCTCTGCCACATCGAATTCTGCCACTGAAAACGCTCAAGCCGCGGCATCGCCGCACATTTTAACACTGTTGCCTTTGAAGCATAACAAATCTTGTCGTCCAATCACCGAATCCTGATCCCCCTGGTCGCGAAGTCCAAAGGATTAAAAGCGTATCGCCTTCGTGCAAGGATACGTCTCGTGTTTATTTCAGCCTCTGTGATGTTGTCAGTTTATCCTGTTACAAATACGTGATCATTAGATGCGCAATGTTGTTCTTCGTCATGTAATTTTGCTGTGTTTCGCGTTTGTTCTTTTATTATTTGCTTCCTAAGATGAGCGGCGCGATGAGTGTCGGCACCGGCGAATATAATGGATGCGATCGCCTTCGATTTGTTTAACAAAAGCGATTGGGCCCGTGCAGTCGAATCGTTTACTCGCCTTCTCAACTTGAAGAATAGTCGAAAAGATAAGGTCGTCAAATACTTGCTGGCCCGATCGAAATGCCTATTGGAATTGCAGCAGTATGAGGCAGTTGTCGCCGATTGCCATCGAATTATTCAGTTAGTACCGTTTAAAGAGAAACATGATCCAGTATTTACATCAACACCATGGCATAGGCTAATCCAGGCACTGTTTGCATTGAATAGATATTTTGGTGAGTGAATCACACTTGTGTTTATCATAGGTTGATTATGATATTTGATTACAGAGGCAGAAGCAGTCATAACAGAATGGGTGGTTAGGCTGAGTGGGCCCAATCAGTCTGAGGTTGTTAAGATACTCGCCAAGCTGCATGGTATTGCTGTGAACAACAGTCACATCACACAGTTTGAAGCTGAATTGATTGCGATTGAAAATCAGATCAAAGTTGACATGAGCAAAACAAATCAGGAATCCGCCAACATGAAGGACATCATCGTGTGCTCCTACTGCAGCATTTCATTCAAAAATAAATTGGACCTAAGAGCTCACTGCCAGAGTGAGGAACATCAAAGGGTAATCATGTCAGATGAAGGCAGAGACTGGCATTGGAGGGCACCACCCAGGGGATACAATACTGATTCATATAAACTCTGTGAAAACTGGATAGAAACACAAGTATGTAGATATGGCATGCAATGTGTGGAGGCCCATGGTCCAGAGGAGTTTCAAGAATGGAGAGAGAGATTTGAGTACAGAAGAATGAAACTGCAGAGGGCATATGATACAGAACTCTATGGTAAATCCTATACTGAGGAACTGGTGGAAAAATTAGTGCAAACATTGGCACCGGACTTAATAATGCGTGAAAATGTGGACGATGTTGAATGCAAGTATAACAACAAATTACTCACCACACTATCAGAGAAAAACAGTGTACAAAGTTGGATATTCTCGCTGAAAGCATCTCAAAATCTAAAGGCAGTAGCATTGCTTCAAGACACGCATCGCGCTTATTTTCACATTACGTCCATTAAGTTTGAAAGTGAGCAGGGGCAGCAACATTTTGATGTTGCCAATCAACAAGAATGGATAGCCAAAGATGACTTTGAAACAGTGTATCCGTACCTTGTGGAGGTGGTTTTTAAAGCCGACATATACGGTACATTAAGACAGAGCGTCGTCTTCGATTTCGGGACCTCACCGCTGCTAGTCAAGCACTTGTGCGTTGATGTTGTTCCTGTTACTGACGTGAATAAAATCATCGAGATTCGTAAAGACATCTCGCTTTCGTCTGCCGAAAGGTATAACATAAAATCTTAATTAGCCCTCGGATATGTACTAACACAAGTTGAAATTCATAGATGGAATGCAAACAGTGTAAATATAGTTACGTTCACCTCACCGCTGACTTCATTGGTTCCTTCGTACGGCGACACCGAATCGGACTGGGCGAAACATTTAGCAGGCGTTTATCCCACGCCGCATCCCGAAACGTTTATGCTCTCTCAAACGACAATCAATGAGAAGCGCTTGACGCGCAACAATTATCGTGCGCGGATGCACGAACTTCTCTACATCGAAGAAATGGCCCGATATGAGAGCGTGGCGCGCTTCAATCTCACCGTTAAATTGAAGATCATCCATAGTTATTTATTATCACCAAATAGCACTGCCAGTAGTACCGCAAAATATTCCAGTTCAGGAGAACTATTTGCTCTCCTGCATCTTGGTAATATATTAATTATAGTTTAAACTCACTTTTATATTATTTACATTATTCTATAGGTAAGGACTTATCCGAAGACACATCGGCTGGACGATTAATATTAAACAACTGCACGACTATATTATTATCGGCCGAAGAAACTCCGAAAAAAGTATACGAAGCATTGATCGAAGACAAGGGCAAGACCATGATCTACCTGCGCCTCTCGGCTATCACTGTGACGGAACTGCATCTGAAATCGGACGTGGAGTTCCGCGCACAGGTCCAGTTTCAACTGAATCGCATCCCGTACTGCGAATGGCACTATGCCATCGATAAAGTACCCGATTTCAAAATTGTTTTTCCCGATGTATACTTGGAACCGAACATACCATGGACGCCGTCACGGCAGTGGTCGGATGCGCTCGATAGTCGTATGAATTTGAAGCAGAAAGAAGCTGTTGTCGCTATTACAACGCCGCTCTATGTACATCTTCCGCCAGTGCTGATTATTGGTCCTTTCGGGACCGGCAAAACGTTCACGCTCGCACAAGCCATCAAACAGCTTGTTAAGCAACCTGAGAATCGAATACTCATCTGCACACAAAGCAACAGCGCTGCCGATCTGTACATTAAAGACTATCTTCATCCGTGCGTTGAGTCGGGAAACGAAAGCGCAAGGCCCCTTCGCATCTACTACCACAAGCGATGGGTGGCGACTGTTCATCAGATCGTTCAAAAATATTGCCTCATCACTTCAAATCAGGGCATGAAACATTTTACGATTCCAACGACGGAGGATATTATGAAGCACAAGATCATCGTGGTGACACTGTCCATATCCATGTATTTATCGAGTGTTGGACTTCCACGCGGATTCTTCACACATATATTCCTGGATGAAGCGGCGCAGGCAATGGAATGCGAAGCCATCATGCCCCTTGCATTGGCCAATGATGCTACCAGGATCGTGCTAGCTGGTGATCACATGCAGCTCAGTCCGGAGCTGTTTTCGCCGTTTGCGAAGGAACGTCACCTCCATGTCAGCTTGTTGGAGCGCCTGTACGATCATTATCCGAATGGATTCCCGTGTAAAATTCTTCTTTCGGAGAATTACCGTGCGCACGAAGCGATCATACAGTTTACATCGGAATCGTTCTACGACCAAAAGCTCATCTCTTGCGGGAAGCAACCACGTCACGAGCTCTTCTATCCGTTGACGTTCTTCACGAGTCGAGGAGAGGACGTGCAAGACCTTAACTCGACCGCCTTCTACAATAATGCTGAAGTGTATGAAATCGTGGAACGTGTGCAGGAGCTGAAGAAGCTGTGGCCGGCGGCATGGGGCAAGTTTGATGATCAGAGTATTGGCATCATGACGCCGTATTCCGATCAAGTGCTGCGCATACGCTCCGAGCTTCGCAAGCGACGGCTGTATGGAATTTCCGTGGAACGCGTGCTGAACGTGCAGGGCAAGCAATTTCGCGCAATCTTCTTGTCGACGGTGCGCACGCGTCGCACGTGCACGTCGGGCGAGGATGCCGATTTCGGCTTCCTGTCGAATTCGAAGCTCCTCAACACGGCGATTACACGTGCGCAGAGTTTGGTCGCTGTTGTGGGCGATCCCGTTTCGCTGTGTTCTGCAGGACGATGCAGCAAAGTGTGGGAACGTTTCATTCAGATATGTGACGAAAATAACAGCCTGTTTGGTATCACTTGGCTTTCGCTGCGCAATCAATTGGACGGCGTCGAATTGAAAAAGACTTATACGCTAAATCCGTTGGCGCCGGAATTCGTGCCCAGGAAGTATCAGACCATCATTCCGCGTGATAACGTCGTGCCGAGTCCGATCGTCGTTCCGCAACAGCAAACCGCAATGCCGCCACGCATGCAACCAGCGATGTATCAGCCGCCCCCAGCCCCACCGGGCGTATTCCACCTGCTGCCACCGCAACCGATCCTATCACAACTATTACCTCAAACGTATTTGATACCGCCACCGCGTGGAACACCCCCCATTCAACCGCCACCACCCCCAACAATGCGCAATAACAACGTGCCCACATTGGATGAGCTGAATCACATTCAGTTAAGAAATAATGTTCATTTCCCAGAGCTACCTCTACATGCGAAACCGATAATGGCACCAACGCTATCAGACTACATGAATCTGCTGCCCCCGAATATGTCCCTCGCCGACATACTACTAGAGCCGTTGATCAATCAACAGCGATGGTATTATTACCTGCTAGCGAATCGCGGCCCCGATGCGGCGAGACAGTTCGAACTGCTTATCATGACGGCCAACAAGAAGGAAGTGCCCGGCGCGCAGATGCCACCGTTTCCGATTCTACCTCAACAGCAACCGCCACCGCAAGCCCCAGCGCCCACGCTGCCGCCGGCAATGTATCAGCCGCCCGTGCATCGAGCGACCCACAACAACGGCGGAACGACCAACTGCAGTCCATCCTATTTGCAACAAGTAATACCTCAAATGAACGCGCATATGAACGTGAACGTAGTAACCGAACAACATTGGGGTGGCAAGCCGCCGTTGCCGACAACGAATATGTTTCCGAACAATCATTATCAACTAGTTAAAAACGATGCGCAAGTGGCGTCGTCCCAGCCGCTATACTTGCGGCAAAGCGATATTGACGCAAAAACCTCGAATGCGATGGTTGGTGAAGGCGACAACGGCGGCGGGAGTAATGCCGGTGCGTGCTCATCGCGCGACAGCGACGTGCCACGCCAATGGCAGCAGCAAATCAATGCCGAATTCGCTAATTTGAGTCTGCACAATGGCGAGTCCGCAGACGAGTTGTTCACGCGCTACAAGGATACGAGTGGCAATGCGCCCAATGCCGGTAACACAACCTACGCAAGCGTCGTGCGCAATTTGGGCGGTAATGATAGGGTGTCTTTTAGTACTGGTTCTAGATTGTATCAATACTTTTAAATATGCTTATCTTTGTAAAAATGATCACATTTCAAATTCGATAGGGAATGTGCAAGTTCTATGTACATATTAGGCAAGTATGAATGAATGATTCTAACTTATTATCGTAGAAATGATTTGAATTGGTATATTGAAAACAGAAAAGTGCGTTAGTCGCAACCAAAAAAAATTGATAAAAGCCAAAAAGACAAAAAGATTACTGATTAGTAGAGAATCTGTATTAAGTTTACGAATAAGAAATGTACGAATAATGCAATTGTTTTAAAGCATGTGTAAAAAGAGTATTAAACGAAGAATGCAGACATTGTTAAATATATAATTATCGAAACCTATCGAAATTTGATTGAGTATTTAATGTTTCCTATGTTTGCTACTATTCAATATAATACACATTCAACACTTAGTACACAGATTTTTCGAGGACATGGCCATGTTAAATGCGTGAATATCACAGATTCTTATAGATAGATACCATCTGGGGAATATTGATTAATTTTTTTTCTGTTACACATTGCGTCATTCGTGTGAATTTATACTTAAAAGTGGGGCAGGCATACTTTACCAGCGAACAGCTCGGAAATTACCGTGATCCAGAGGGCGAGGACGAAAAGGATGTAAGATATCCCAACTTGGTGGCTATTCGGTAACTGGTAGGGTTGCCCGCCAATTTCATCAACGTGGAAACCCATCGGGAAAATAACGGCAGCCAGGCAGAAAAGAACCACTGAAATTATTGTTAACACAACATTTCAATACTATGCAATCCAGGCGAACAATAAATCTGATAAAATTTCACTTACTTGCCGTAAAGCCCACCCAACGTGCATAAGGTACAACATTGCGATCCCAATGCGACGACGCCAACAGGATAATGGTGGTCGTGATGCAAATGCAACCGACGAAAATGCAAACCAACGCGAGCATCCACTCGGGCTGCAGATCTGGCGTAAAGCAGACTTGCGGCCGATTGTACAAAGTCATACAGGTCCACATCAATCCCAGACGAGTATCCCCTGCAAAAGAGGAATGAAATGTCCACTTAAAATCGCGAATATAATAGTATTGTGCTTAATTTCCAAGAATAAATTTTATTATTCAATTGTACGCATTGGGAATTTATAATTACCTATTGTAAAATACGTAAATTTGATAATATGGCGTTTGTTTAAAGAGCAAACAGTCAGCATTAAAAATTCATACATATTGAAGCACTTCTGTTAATACCACGGAATATGTAAGTATACACTTGAGGTCTGGATTCTTTGATAAGTGTGTAAACATAAGTATGTTTACAAATGGAACATATTCGTGTGTACAAATCCGCGATCCGGGAAAACGCCAGCATCGTTAAAGGATATTTTTAATATTTTTGTTGTTATACGCATGCTTTATTACGCACTTGATTAATGCAAAACATACGTCATCAAATTAAAATGACATCAAACAAGAAAGCGCATGTAAAGTACAAGATTTTTTATAAAAAAATTGACATTTTAACAATTCCCTTTTCAAATGTAACTGATATGATACGAAGATATAAAGATATGGATAAACAAAATGAAGTTAACGTTTGATAGATCCGGAAATTCATATTTCGAGTACAAAATTAATAATTGCACAAGTTAGAAAAGTGTAGATACGCTCTATAAGCATATGTTAATAATTAAATATAGCACATAAACACATATGCGCTGGAACTCATCAATATAAACACGGATTCATGTGAACGATAGATACATATTGTACAACTTTGTTTTTAATAATTCATTAAATTAGACAAACAAAGGCGTAACAACGACATAATGCAAAGGACAGTGACGTGATATTATGAAATGTTAAAATAATTGCAACAATCATGATCGATATTGATCATGTTAACTAACTGCCGAAAGTAAAACGCAATAACAAAGACGCGTGCAACTCAAATAAATTAATTTTCTCCCAGTGCATTTTAATCTCTCTAATACACCTTTTATAGTCAAAGGTCAATTCTATCAAATTATTCGCAATGGATTAACATGATCCCTAATTGCATTAAGGATACGTAATAACCGGGGAACATCGTGTGAACGGTGCGCGCAACCGTTCTTTTTGTCGGGCATCGATGTCGTCGCACGCGTGTGCCAATATTCCCTCAATGACGTCGTAGGCCTTGCGAAAAACGCAATCCGAGTGGGGTACCAATATTTAATACGTATGCGGCACGAATTGGCGCCTCAGATGCGAGACGATCGTTAAACGCGCGGGTGATTTTAGTTTGTGCACACACTCGGATACAACAAAGAAAAACATGGACACGGAAGAGTTTCGCAAGCGCGGCAAAGAAATGATCGACTACATCTGCGATTATATGAAGAACGTTGGCCAGCGCCGCGTGACGCCCAACGTCGAACCGGGATATTTGAAACTCTTGCTGCCGGCGGACGCACCGGAAGAGGGTGAGCATTGGGATGACATCATGAAGGACGTCGAGGACAAAATCATGCCGGGGGTGACACACTGGCAACATCCCCGCTTCCACGCGTATTTCCCGTCCGGCAATTCGTATCCATCGATATTGGGCGATATGCTGTCCGATGCAATCGGTTGCATTGGATTTTCATGGGTATGTTCAAAGTGGCTTACGACTTCAACGGCTAATTCAAAGGGTAATTCTAACAGGCGGCAAGTCCGGCATGCAGTGAATTGGAAACGATAGTTATGGATTGGCTGGGAAAGGCAATCAATCTGCCCGCGCAATTCCTCTCCACGTCGCCAAATAGCCGCGGGGGCGGCGTGATACAATCATCCGCAAGCGAATGTGTGCTGGTGAGCATGCTGGCAGCGCGCAATCAAGCAATAAAATATCTCAAGATTGCCGACGAAGAGGAGAGCGTTTATCTACCGCGCCTCGTCGCCTATTGCTCGCGCGAATCGCATTCATGTGTGGAAAAAGCGGCGATGATATTGCTCGTGAAATTGCGCATTCTGGAGGTGGATCGCGATTCCAATTTGAATGGAGAAACGTTACGCACCGCAATGGAGGAGGACGAAGCAAAGGGTCTCTTTCCGTTCTACGTCTCGACAACACTGGGCTCAACGGCATGCTGCTCGTTTGATAAGCTAAAGGAAATCGGACCGATTTGCAAGCAAAAGAAATCGGTGTGGTTGCACGTGGATGGCGCATACGCCGGAAACGCCTTCATCTGCCCCGAGTTGCGATCGCTGATGGAGGGCATCGAGTATGCCGACTCCTTCAACACCAACCCCAACAAATGGCTGCTGGTGAATTTCGACTGCTCCTGCATGTGGGTGAAGGATCGTATTCGGCTGACGGGCGCGCTCATCGTCGACCCGCTCTACCTGCAGCACGCGAACTCGGACGAGGCCATCGACTACCGCCACTGGGGCATTCCGCTCAGCCGGCGCTTTCGCTCGCTCAAGCTCTGGTTCGTGATTCGCAAGTACGGCATACGCGGGCTGCGCGCGTATATTCGCAATCACATCATGTTGGCGAAATACTTCGCCGACTTGGTGCGCGCCGACAGGCAGTTCGAGGTGATCAACGACGTGAAACTGGGGCTAGTCTGCTTCCGGATGCACGGCAGCGACGGTCTCAACCGTCGTCTGCTGGCGTTTATCAACGCATCGGGCACCCTGCATATGATACCCTCGATGGTAGCTGGAAAGTACGCGATCCGCTTCTGCGTGGTGGTTGAGCATGCGACTAAGAAGGACATGGACGACGCTTGGGGGATAATCAAGGCGAAATCGAAGGAGATGATGGAGACGCAGGCGATCACACCGGAAGCGGTCACGCGCCCACCGCTCACACGGCAGAAATCGCGAAGGTTCTCGTTCACCAGGCAGGTATCGCGCGAGGTGTACACAAGGTCGCTGAGCAAATCAAATCTGCACGACGGCGCCACGCCAATACTGATACCGGACGATGAATCGCCCGACTACAACGAAGGTGACGAGGAGGAAATTGATAGCGAGCGCTTTAATGGGGTGCTAACGAAGCTACCAAAAGAGAATCGCAACGCCTTCGATACGCGCAAGAAACAGCAAACAAGTATTTGACGCATAGGTTCAATCCAATTTGCGTAATTAAGATAATACCAATTTTGTGTGTGTGCATGTGTACCAATGTATAACAGTATTATAATATCGCTTAATTGTTGATAGCTTATGAATAAATTCCATTTTACAAACTAGAATCAATTGAAAGTGTTTACCTCCGACATCAGTAATTATCCAGTCTGGCATGGCAAGGCTGACGATGGCGAAAATATCAGCAGCCATGAATAACGTGCCTGAGATTAATGTTAGTTTATCCATATTCAGGGCAAACGATGGAATTGTATTAACAATTCATTTAACAACACAGAACAAGACAAAACGAATTAGAGCTCGTAAATGGAGCACCAAGAAAGCAAGTAATCAACTGATTTTTAGGTTATGAAAATGAGACAGAGTCGGATTCAATCGGAATCGGAAAATTAGAAAACTCAATTGGACTTGAAAATAGATTTGCAAAGACGAAATGTATTTATAATGCTTAGGACTTATACAATAATACATATAATACAATAAAAACAATAAATTAACTCTTTGGTATAGATTGAAAATGTTTGGTAGGTAAGCATAAGTTTTGTGAATTCAAAATATGGGCAATATTTTGAAAAATGTGCATTTTCTTTGAACCCTACTTGGCATACAATTTGGCCATTTCGGTTTCCAACTGCACCACTTCCATCTTGGAGAGCAGATAGCACGAGGCATCATCGTCGCCGCATTTATACGTGGTGCTGTAGTTGATTAACTCCTGTGTGCCATCCATATCAAGATCAGTAAGCAGCAGCGAATCGTTGCGATGTATGAGCGCCGGCTGGCAGTCAAGACCGTTCGGGAAGCAGAGCTGTGTTATGCCCACCATGCTCACGTTGATCACCTGGAAGTCGGTATCGGAGAACGAAATAATCAGCACCTTCTCAGCCACCGCATTACGATGGATTGTCCCATTCGTGAGCGGATTCGTAAGCGACCATTCCCACAGCTTCATAATAAATCCATTGAGATGGCCCTTCAGATACATGGCATTGTTGCGATTTGCCTTGAACGAATACGGAATGGGGCGCATCGCATATGTGCGCCGATTCAGCCAGCCGAGCAGGCGCTTATCCTTCGCCACATTGCGCAATTCGATGTTGATGCTGCAATCCGGGCATTCGCCGATGTTCTGCACGGACAACTTATGCCCGCTGAGCACGTACTCGGCGCTCTCATCGCGTTCATACTTCACCAGCGTCGCCTGCACTGGATACGTGCCATTCGTGACCCTTTTCTGCAGGTCGCCGATCGCGATCTTGTAGTAGTTGCCGTGCGACGCATTCCGACAGTTAAATACCAGCAGTTTATCATCGTACTGCACGTCGTCGATGTCCTCGCAGCGATGCAGCACAATCGACGCCAGCAGCGAGCCGGTGCGGCCGCACACGACGATCAATTTGTTGTGCTGCGCGTTGGCGATGTCCATCACCGACACCAGCTCGCTGACGCCGTCCTTGTTCAAGTCGGCGACGACAATCGGAAAGTCCATGTTGTTGATGATCAGCTTGGTGTTGTGGCCATACCATATAATGACGCCATTCAATGCATCAATCGCTTGGAGGCCCATGTCGCCCAACAGCAGGCAGTCGTCGACGCCGTCCAGATTCGCATCCAGCAGATCGCAGACCATCTCGTTGGGTGTGCGCACCTGCGGCAGAAACCAACTCATCGCGCCGCTCGCCGTCTTCAGCGCGATCGCGCCACTACTCGTCTCGGCGTTGTTCAGACTCTTTTTCGCTAATAACGCTAAGTTGACGCTACGCCTATATTTGCCGTTTATCACATTGATGCGGCCGCGAAACTCGATGCCCTCGTGCTCGATCTTCCAGCTGCCGATCTTCACCGGGCACGTGCCGCTGCTGGAGCACGGCAGCACCCAGAGAAAGACGACTATCACGACGACGCAGAGGAGAATGGAGGCGAGGAGGGCGATCTTGCGGCAGCGCGAGAGCGCCGCAAAGCCCTTCGTACGTGTGACGACGTGCGGCGGCAGCACGAAGCCGTTGCTGTGGTTGCCATTCTGCAGCACTCGCGAACTGGCATGCTTCGCCTCCTTCAAGTCGGTGGCGTCCGTCTCCGAGTCCGAATCGCTCAGCGACTGCGGCAGCTGCGTGTAGATGCCTTGCGAATTATTTGCGGCCATCGCTTCGCATCTTCGTATCACTCCGAATGTATATGGTTTGTACTTCTGGGTTGTGCGTCAGGTTCGTCAGCTGCGCGAATGCAACGGCAATCATCGGGGTAGTAAATATCGATTTCTGGCGCCGACCAGCGCGCGTGTGTATACACACAAAACAGTTTTTGGCATCACTTCATCCACTTCATCCAACAGGTCCCGCAGCCGGTTGCACTTGTATACTGCATCTGACCCAATTCATGGCACTTCGTTTCAATCCGCACTCGTTGAACTCAATTAGCTGCACCAAATTGAATGTGGGTGATGAATCATTGTGTTTATTTTGCAGAATGCATTCCGCAAACTAGTTTTTTTCAGCTGTAATTAGTGCCATTGGTGCAGGAAGGCAAGTTGCCTAGGTATGTTGCACTACACTCACTCCGCCCATTTCCGGCAAATTGTTTAAAAGTTTTGTAACGGCAATAAATAAGTTTTAAATTAGTTGTTATCAGTGATTGAAATATCCAAGAATATTGAATGTGTTAGTCCAATCGTTCTTTTTTACTTGACATGTGTAGGGTGTTTTGCAAGGCAGCGCCCAAATGAATATATAAACTGTGAAGAAGCACAAGAACAGCGAAATGACAAACGCAACCTTTCTGGCCGTAGTCATCGGCGTGAAACTGGATGAATCCGGTGTTTCATCTGCAAATACCTCTAATTCGGGTACTACAAAATCCTTAGGGTCGCTTGGCATTTTCTGATCCATTTTCGATAAGAATTCCAATTGCTTTGCACTTTCATTGTTCTTCTCCGCATCGGATTCGGTATCGCTCGCAGTCTGCGGAATGCGCGTGTATATGGCTTGCGCGTAAAATTGTGATGTGAACGAAAACTTATTGTTCTTGCTCTTCATTATGATATTCCTCAATAACTGGTGTCATGTAAGATTTGATGAGTATTAAGAACAAAATCAAACTTGAAATATGTCTGCTATACAGACAAATGACAGCCAAAAACAAACCAATGACGCAATATAAGAGCCAATTAAGTAGAAAAGGCAATTAGGCGGAAAAAGTCAAAAGCCTCTTAGTTATACATAATGGGTTTATCATGTTAAGTTTTTCATTCACTCACACATGCGAATAGCAAACTAATATTAAGTGCGTAAATCACAAGCGGATATGGATGTTTCCGCATTCTTTGTGATAATTAGACAAATGGAAAAAAGTGCCACATGCTGAATTATGATAAATCGCTCTTTGCTAAAGTTATAAAAACAACTCAAAGTTATTTCAACTAGCAAGTGAATGGTTGCTAGTTGCGAGTTGCTAGTACATATGTTGCTCATCAGTTTGTATTCAAAGCAATCGGCAGACAATGCACAAAAGCTATATTGTTAAACTGCACTGAAATACGATACCATGAAACGTTCGCTTCTACTCGTAGAGTTCCAGATTTTGCCTGCTTAGGGATTCTAAATTTAGACACAGCTTAGAAAAATTAAGTAGTGAAGCGCTTACAAATATTTACTTGTATTTAAAAAAATAAATGCCACAATAAGACAAACTACCGTATAATAATATTTAAGATAATAATCCAAATATTTGTCGTTTAATGAATAAGGAGTGTAAATATGTAATTTTATAAGTTAAGTAAATTTGTATTCATATTTATCATATTTTGCAACTGAGTAATGTTACTGACAATGAGTGACGTCTTAAGTTGCATCTCATTCTAAGAATTCAAACATCTGTTATTCCTCCGAAATTATCGTGTTGCCTCTTTGGCCTCGGGGCAAAACCATACATCAAGCTTTAAATGCATGAACCCGCGCGTCGTGCCACCACCCACCACGGTGCACATGAGAAACTACCCTAGAATTTATTTCCGGGCTCATATAATAGCTGTTAGGGTTTTCCTAACATTCACTTTATCTCAGAAGCGGCCAACGCAAATACATAATCTTGTGCATTCGTTGTGCATCATAAATAATGAATGTTTGAATGGCCCTTTATTCGACACACTGACAATGTTTTTTAGGTTTATGTATCACTGTGAAAGATATGCCCAAAT
>JARJDR010007479.1:0-10693 GCA_030264135.1 Myllaena sp. GC000078 | reverse complement strand
GGAGTTAATCTGCATGCTGCGCGAACTGCTGCTGAAACTTTCAGGCGCGCTTTCGGTTAATTTTTTTCGGCTCGCGTGGCTTAATCCAATTTCGCAATTTCGTAATTCTGTTCAGCCAGCGTGATGATGATGATGATGGTAAAATCAATTGGGCACCACTTAAAATCCAATTAGCTCAAAATTAGCGAAACGAATTTGGCAAACTCTATTTATCCTCTCTATGTAGACTCCTTCGTTGAAGAAAACAACTTTTTTCGCCTTCATTTCTCTCCACTTGCATTTATTCTATTTGTTGTCGTTGTCCATAATTTAGGCAAGTTGAGTAATGTAATTGTAGACCTTTTGCGTGAGCGTTTTCGTATTTAATTTGCGAAGAATAAAGCGCATCGATGTTTTTAAGGAGTCGAGTATTAAATAAAAGAGAATGGTTGAGAGAAACGACCGGGAGGGGAAAATCTAGAATCTAGAGTGAGGGAAAATTGAGAGACGTGTGCGTATGATTGCCATCGGACGGATGGCGCGCGTATTCCCCCGAGAGGGGTGACGCCCGGCTGGAAGTTGTCGTCTTCGTCGTCATCGTGCACCACTTCTTAGAGAGCTCCCCAAACGCCTCGGCGCGAGAGTAATTAATTACACTCGAGATTAATTAGCTGCGCGCGGCAGCAACGCCACCGAGTGTATGTATCCTTTCACTTTTTCTTTGTTGCCTCGCCCGAGAATTCCCCTAGCATCCTTTCGCTCAGTAAGTGGTTCGTCTATAATTTACGATCATTTGTTTCGCATTCATCTCGCATTGATAATCGCATTCAATCGCGCTGTGATCGAATCGGAGGTCCGATGTATGGTCATACATATTCATAAATGCTAATACGGCTAGTGAACACGGTCTAAACGAGTGCAATAAATGCGACACGAAGTATACTGGCACACGGGTAAGTATAGTATGGTGGACGCGTACGAATTACGCTGCCGGAGGGTGTATTTCACAACAGCGCAGCAAAGATGACCATTATTATCGCCATCAAGCGACACGGACGCGCGCGCAGGATAATACGTCGCGCTCCTCGCCAAATCGTTTCTTCCATTCGCCATTCGTCAAACGTTAGTGGCTGCGATACGCGATCAATGATAAATTGAAGCTAATTTCGCGCAGGGTTGAATAAATGCGACTGTTTTCTGTCTCCATGTCTCCAATATTTTCGTGGGTGGTATTTTAGATAAAAATCACGCAGTGTTAATAAATTTTAGGATGAGAGAAAAAGCATTGTGTCTGTTGAGGATAGCGGGTGGTAGACAACGCAAATTGAATCCACTTGCTACGATCTACCAAAGATATCCAAGCTACCAATGGGTATACAAATTACTTTTGTACTCTTGAATAACCTAAATTATTTTTAGGAATTATTTCTCTTTAATAACTGTTTGAGATGAGTAAGATTTTCGTGTCTACTAGTGTTGTGGCAAGTTTGCCAAAGTGTACCTGCACTTATTTCTTATTGGCATGGAGCACATGCGCGCCTGTTGCAGTTTATTGCGTCGCCGCACGACAATCATAATGATACAGGACCACGGACCGGCGTCGGATGTAACGATGTGGCTAAGTAAATCGTTCGCCGCGTGTTCTCGTTTACCCTACCTACCCATTATTGGCTAATACGTGCAGAGGTTATTCAGCGTACGACCAACAATACCCACGTCAATTGAGGTTGTGGCTTGATTTAGAATACATTTCACTCGCTTTGCAAACTTGCAAATGAATTCAGCTGAGTAGATATAGACTACATGAATATTACCGTATTGTGTGATGGAACCAATTTAATTCCAGGAAATACTCTTCTTGCACTTAATTATAAATTTTTTAATGCACTTGCAATTTTGATCTGTTTTGCAACACTCAATGCACGTAAATTCATAGATCATGCAAGTGTAATATAACGAGTTGTGACGTTCTGGGTGGTCCACAAAATCAAGCGAGAATGCGTACGTGCATCAGTCGCAAACGTGTAAGCATACGTTTATTGTGGACTTGATTTTCCTCCTCATCATCATCATTATCATCATTCGCATCATGATGATCAATCGCGAGTGTTTGTTGATTGATTCTTTATGTAACATGATTGACTTTACATTGTTAAACTTGATTAAAATTGCGCTGATTTAACATATATTGTTATTGCCAATAAGTAAATTGCAACCCATCAACCTTTAATAATAACGTACTTATTATATTGTGAAATTAAAGTAACTGATTTTAAATTAAATTAATTCAAAACCGAATTAAGCGCTGTGTGTACAATTTGCGCATAAGGATAATTGCACATCAGGCTCATGTTACAATACAAGATCCACTGCTGCGCGTTGGCTTTTTTTTCTCATTATAATTAGGCGGTGGTATCAAATGCACCAGGAAACTTCATGCGCATGCAATTACGTCATTAGACTTTCAATCAATTTGTGATCGGCTGAAGTAACCCACCCAATGCAGCAGCCGTCGCCGTCGTCGCCGCAACAAACAACAAATCAGCCAACCATCCGCGTGCATCATTTATAATCGTTGCGCATTGGCGCATTGGCAGCGCGAGATGAGGAAATGCAAATTAGCGCAACGAGCAAATCGCAACAAATAATCATCGATCGGACTTGGGTCCGGCTTGGCAAGAGCAGTAAGCAACGAGAGCGAAATGCAAAGCGAAATAAGTTGGCAGTCGGATATATGCACTTAAACTCGGGCGGGAGCGTACTTGAGACATCGTTAAGGACGTCAATCGAAGCATGAAATACGCCGCGCCGCTTGCTCTTCATGCTTCGACATCGCCACTGCGGCGCGGATCTTTAGCGTAATCATAATGCGCTCGCGCATATAATTAAATGCAGTTTCCAATTGCATTCGTTGCGCCACCCATCCGTTTACATCGTATTCGCTTTTCAACTGTTATGACTATTGCCGATTTAACTTTCTTTCAGTTCATCACCATCATCGTAACCTCAAACAATAATACATTTTTAATTCATTAAACCCAAACAAAGATTAAAAAAATAACTGCTTAATAAATTCTATATGATTTAGCAATTACTAGAATATTACATTTCATAGATTTTAGATTTGAAAGTGAATCTAAAAAAGGTTTGTGAATCTAAAAACGTTTTAATTGCGGTTGCTTTACCAATGCAGTGAAAACGCCCTTAACTAGTGCTGTAGTGCTGACGCATTAACGTTTTTTTCAGTCTCGGTAAGCATATTTTGCACTTCAAAGTGTTTTTATTCGGTCGCCGGTGTGCCATTTTACGTCCTTTCAGTTTCGCTTGAGCTTTCGAGAGCTGCATTTATGCCAGAAACTGTCAACCATTAGTAAACTACAATCTGCACAATACTATAATCCATCTCACATTCAACATAGATAATTTCTACCAATGCCATTGAAATGAGTAAAATTTGTTTAATTCAGAATATTTCAAATGACAAATCATATATCAGGAAATAAGTTGGAAGGCTCTGGTATATACCTCCATATATGCCCGTTTTGTTAAAATGCAGTGCGAGAGAAAAGCGTATGCCGCTCGTTATTTTAATGGTCGGTTATTTCGTTATGTAGTCGACGCAGCGGCGGCGGTGTGTTTGACGTCGACGTGTCGAGAAGCTCTCAGCTCTCGGGTTGGATCGATGGACGCTTTTTTGTCGCGAAATTTCTAGTTTCCTAGCTCTCTGGCAAACCGCCGTCTGCTTTGGCGTGTGATTGGCAAAATTAATTTGGAAATGCCTTGTCGTTTTCGCTTGTCAGTTTGTTGCATCCTATGTGAACTATGAATATCTAAAGAATATTTCAAAGAGTTGCTCAGAAATTGCTGTTGCTTGAAGTAAGACTGCTTTGATATTTAGGGGTATTGCAATGATGAAAAGCTCCCGCTAATTGACAATCTTGCGTTTTGCAATTTTATTTGGCGCGCAACTACAAGCTCGACAATTTTATCACAATTTTAATCTCGTTGCAATTACACTGCGCTTGACATATTTACGAACACGTCGCGTCCACTTGAACATGCGCCAGTACAACCTATACTTTAGCCCATTTGGCAAAGACGGCGAGCGTTTTGAGCTATTGAATTTCAGGCGAAATCATTTATGCGCTCACTACGAGGTGTAATAACATGCTATTCGTATTCTTTTACGCTACCGAAGAGTTCTTTTCTACTTTTTCTGCTGCGGCGGTAGATTATGCATGTATCACTATGCGCGCCGCAGAGACGCACAAGACGCATGTGAACTTAATAATATTAAATTACGGCACATAAACAACTCGACTCGTAGGTGCGCGCACCCTACTTAACTACTTAAGCATTTATCCACACACAGTACGCGCGCACGCTTGCAGATCTCATGTAAGCATGTTTATGCAAGCTGGGATGCTGGGTAAAAAAGTGTGTCGGATTGAGATGATAGTAGTTGACGCGTAAGGTGTAAATTTTAATCCATGATAATCGTTTTACAAATTTATCCCGACTGCAATTCATCAGAAAACTATTTTAGTTTGAATGAAGAAGACAATACATAACTTTGGAAGGTGAAGAGATGAGCTACAACCTAGGTAAAATATGCACGGCGACGTCGTTGTCGTGTGGAGGCGGCGAGGGACTATTAGAAAGGTGGAGGGCCTCGTCCATGGCTGTCCGGGCATGTTACAACCGATCGTTTACGCCTTGTTACAGGTGATTTCTTACGCGAAACAAGCGTAAGAAATGGGCGCACACGAGGGCGCAAAAAGCAAGTGGTTCAACGAAACGACCGACCGACGCCGACGCCGACGGACGCGACGTCAGGCCGGCCACTCAACGTCGGACATGATGTGCAAACGATGGCGAAGGCGACCGACAGAAATCGCTGTGCTTGCCACTTTCCAAGCGTTTGCAAATTCCAGTTAAATTCATCCTCCTCATGAACAAAACCGTCGATATATCAAATAAAAGCAGACGCGTTGTTTTGTAAAGACCGCATGGTGTGAATCAATTTGTTCGCAAATTGAAATTAGATTAATTAAAAGACCAATTTTTGATTTCAATTAACCGCAGCAGATCATCATCTGAAGAGGATGAGAGACTAGGCAATCTTAATATGAATCGCGCATCTCGCACCTAATGACCATAAATCAATGCATCAGATTTTAATTTCCGCGTTCTGCTGCGTCGTTCTCGTGTTCATCATCAACACCCAAGCAGATATCAATTCATTCCCACACTCCACCTCGTCGATGTTTTTTCGCTCGCGCTCTTTGATTTTCTCTCAATGCACTTTTCTCCGCGTGCCACTGATTTACAGCGGCGCAAATTTATGCGGTCGTTAGGTTCACACATCGTATCTCTCGCCCCGATGCGATACGAATCGAAATGGAAATCTAATTAACGTCTATGCCCGATGAAATAGAATCTTGTTTGTATTTCTGCTTTTTCTCCATAGCGTTCCAGCGCGATAAATACTCCGGAAGCATCTATAAGCCAGATTATGCCTAATATTACACGTAATTAAAATGGTTATTAATAATTCTATCATTGAATGCGAGAATTGCTCACCGACGTTGGCGTCGCCGTCGACGGCAACAACAAGGAGGAAATGAGTTTAATTACGAATTGATTATATACGGCGTCGGTATGCCGTTTTCCATTTCTTTGCACTCTTGTTTTCCAATTTCGCACTTGTTTGCTCAAGCCAGGGTGCATCGCAGGATAACAAGCGTACCGCAGCGCAGGCGCCATGGGCGAGTTTGGCTCGCGGATTGTTTATGACTGATAATGTTCAATAATTACGCGCGCATAAAAAGCGCTTGGGTAAACACGGCAGGGTCGGATACGCAAACAGGGAGTTCCGCCGATGTCATGTATCCATTGACATTGGCATTGACAGGCGGATTCATACACGTTTATACTCGGCAATAAACCAGAAACAGTTACTTATCGTGCGTTGCATGTGCGTGCGTGGCTGTTAATTTGGTCCACCAAGTGCTCGTAAACCACTTCGGATGACAGCAATTGAAAATTATCTTTGTGGTAGGTCCGCTGAGCGAGCGTCTCATCCGCCGACATTAACCGTATTGAATGTGATGATGACCTTTTGCTTGCAGTGTGCTGAAAATGCCGAAGGTGAGACGGAATCGCAAGCGTCAACCGCCGGATGGCTGGGAGCTCATCGAGCCGACGCTTGAGGAGCTCAGTGAAAAGATGCGCACTGGTATCAGTCAACTTTGCTTGCGGACATTTGTGACATTGGGGTTTGTTCTAGCCGAACGTGATTCTCATGACGGAAAACGCAAACAGGAGAGCCTGTGGCCAATCTTCCAGATTCACCATCAGCGCAGCCGGTACGTGTACGATCTGTTCCACAAGCGCGGCGCGATCTCCAGGGAACTGTACGATTTTTGCTTGGCGGAGAAGCTCGCCGACGCGAATCTGATCGCCAAGTGGAAGAAGGTCGGCTACGAGAATCTCTGCTGCCTGCGGTGCATACAAACGCGCGATACACAGTTCGGCACGAATTGCATCTGTCGCGTGCCGCGCGGCAAGATGGAGGAGGTGAAACACGTCGGCGCCTTGTAGTGAATGGCTTCCTGTTACTGTTCTTTGTTGTTGCAGGGCAGGAGGGTTGTTGAATGCCTGCATTGCGGTTGCAGAGGCTGCTCCTAGGTAAATGGACTCGTCATATCGCGCGATATTTATACATTGCCAAGTTGGAATTTATTGCGCTGCATACAATGTTCGATGCCATGCGTTCGAGACGCAATACTTCACTAGTTATTCAAACATGCGCTTCTTCGGGCGAACGTCTATATAGCACACGGGCGCCGGTTGCTATATTGGCGAATAAATTTGCCTACGATTACGGCCTTACACGGTGATGCTCGTATATCTGTCATCGGTTGGCGTTCTTTATCACTTGCTGTAACCACCTCCATCCTCCATGTTTGCAGCTTGCCGCCGCCCATAAAGTGCAATTGAGTAAAATAAGATTTGTATGTGAAAAGTAGCAATTTTTCTTTCTATGCATGTAACGGTAATTTCGATTCGGGATTGTCGAAAACGGCCCGCATAGTAATCTAATAAATAACGCCGACGATGATCAATCGAAGAGAAGGTGTGCCGCATGCGTATGCACCGTTAAAAGTCGATTAATCACCTTGCGCATGCATGCATGTGCATTTCTCACACCTGACGACCGTATAATAAGTGACAAACTCTATAAACTATATAATTGCAGAATATGAGTAAAAATGCAATAGGTCAATAGGAATAGATATTATCACCAGTGCGCAGTTCTATAATAACAAAATACGATATGCGCATGCGTGGATGGATCAGTCTGTGAATTTTCGCCGTCACCTTTTGGCCCCCGCTGCGCTGGAGAGGTCATGCCGCGATCACTTCATTCGCGTGGTTAGATGTGGCTAGGTGTGCATCGGCTGCACATATGCGCGCAAACAACGCAGATTTGACGAGACTCGGTGAACTTTTCGCGCAACTTTTATTGAACTCGTTAAAAACGCGACAGGCAAATGGGATACGATGCAGCGCAGCGGCGCGCCGTGATGAAACGTCGAAGCCCGTCCCGTCCATCCCGTCCTCGTCTCAGTCGCGCAACGTAATTAGGTATAATCACACCGTAATTATACTCTTTCTCTCTGCTTGTTTGCATTTAGCGTTGCTGGCGCGCATTGCCCTGCCACTGACATAACTGCGCGCATCGGGAGGATTCCGAGTTGAATTTAAAAGGACTCCATACGCGCTCGCGCAGGCAATAAAGTTATTAACGACTTGGCAATGCGTCCCGACTCAACGATGAAACAATTATTGTATAATAAACATTGATAATAATTAATTACTGAAAATATATTAACTTACTTGGATTGCTAACATAATATGGTTTGAATGGCAAGATGGTATTCGCAACGCGGAAATTACACGTACAAACAATTCCGATGATTTGATCAATAAATTCAATCGCGCCCACGCAAGATACTACAACCCTACCTACCTAAGCTATATATGAGATGAGGTTGAGGTGTAGGCTGCGATCCCATGCAGCGAAAATTAATAAATTGTCAATGGCAATTCTCACACATTTACTGTGTCTGTTTGTATCCGCGAACGCGGCGCCGCATTTTTGCCCTTCTCGGCAAAGCGTGTGTGGTATTGCCATTCCTCATCTAATGTGCTCGTTTATCTCGTCGTCGGGGCCATTAGCTCCTCACCGGCAATAATGTTCGGGCCCAGCCAATTTCCAGATAACCTCCGCTGCGCCGGCCGCGCGCGCATTGCCGCACGTTGCGAGTTCAAAGTTGAACGTTGCCCAAGACAACTGTTACTCCATGCGCACTCGCGAATTCGGCTGATGGCTTTATTCGCACAATCGATCGCGCAATCTAATAATATTACAGTAATTGCATAATTGGCGCGCGCGCGGCTTGTTGGCGTGCAGCAAATTAAGCTCGTAATTAATCACTAATAGAGTTGTAGTCGCGCAGAAGCAGCGCTACGATTCGTAACGGTCGCATTGATGAAATATCGTGCGTATGGTACATTAATTATTCGGACGCATCGCTACAAGGGTGACTCGGTTGTGTTGTACGCATGCAGCCGGCCTATTCATCGAGAAATTTATACGAGTATGAGATAATACGTTATAACGTAATAATGATTAACCCGATTTATAAGCAGGCGCGAGCGGCAATTGCTGCGCGTACGAGTATACCCGGCGAATGTCTAATTGACGAGTCAATAACCCGACCTTGCACTTGAATTTATTCACATCTCTTCGCGGTGCGCGGTGCGCGTGCGCGGTTCGACATTTCTCTAGCCGACTCCCGCGCGAGCGCACACAGGTTATATCATTACTTAAACCTAATACGCTTAAAACCTGAGTGCAGTTTTTCCACCGGCTTACCGCAAACAAAGTGTGTATGAAATGCAATTAATATGAAAAATAATATATAATTATTGTCGTGTTGTCATTTGACGACGACGACGACTACGACTGAGATGAAGAAGATGTAGCCCAGATGATGACGATAATGGCACAAATGGTTATTAATTAAAATTAATGTAATGAGAAATACGTAACATTGTGTTGTGATCGCCGAGCGAAGCATGCTGCCGGCGCCGGGGCGCATAAACAATGCAGATGGCAGATATCAGACGATTGTTGCAGCGTGGCAGCGCGCTGCTCGCGGAATAAATGGCACTGGGAATGGCGGCGAATGACAGACGAAATATGTGCCTCTGAATGTAAAGTAAGAACGCCACGAACACGAAGGCGGAGGAGGAAGAAGAAGAAAGGCTGGAAGAGGAGGACGAGAAGAAGGACCGTTGAGAAGGAAGCGTTGATAAAATTGCATCTATTACAAAGTTTTTGCATTGTATTCGCGCAGCGTACCAACGAAACTGACATGGCGCGACGGCCGGGCGACATTAAACATGCAATTAATCGAGATGATGACTGACGACGACTGAGAGATGCAGGTTGAATGCAGTCGCACGTGACTTCTGGAAAGAATTTTTCATAAATATTTGATTCAAAAAGATTAAAACTTCAAATTTTGAAAATTAAGGAAATTGTTAGAAGGATTCTACACTAACAGTCGTCAACTCAACGAAATAAATACTACAATAGATAGTTGTAAGGTTGTAAGCTGTAAGATCGATATTGACCAATTTTATCCCAATCGTTCATCATTTCTTAAAATCTAAGGTGTGGAATGTAGCACTGATTTAGTACGAAGCTAACTAACCAGATGCCTTCGATTTACAAGCAGATTTCCTCGTTTTCTATGCTTTGCCAAAGACAAAACTACCTATGCACTACATACTCATGTCAGACATGACTTAGAACGTTCGCTGAAATTATTGGTTATAATCTTGATTTTTGAGCTAAATTTCGGTAAATATGAAAAAAAATAGTGATACTTTATGCTCAAGAAAGAAATTCTGTTGAATACTTGATATTTTCTAAGAAATCCATTGGTACGATCATACCTCATATTTTGAGGTTGCCCGGAAAGATCGCAACATAATGCTAAGCTTATGCGGCCGTGGTCCGTACGAAATTGTTGAAATATGTAAAACTTTGAAATTAAACCACAGAATTTAATCGTGTAATAAGAATTTTGTAAATGACACCAGCAGAATTTAGATTTGGCATCGTATTGTGAGAATATAGCTTTTAATGGCTTTTAATTAGTTTTAATTGACAGCTAACGATCTTGCCCTATTCACCGCGAGCATTCGCATCACCTGTCACGTCTTTTTAATCTGTGAATAAAGGTACTCTATTCAATTTAAATTGTGATTTCTGTTAAGGGAGATGATAGAGAATTAACTGCACTTTACGACAATGCCAAGTTGGAGTAAAAATTTCAAACATAATAAAAACCTATACAGTTCAATATAAAGTACTTCACCTTATTAATAAAAATATCAATTACAATAAAATATAACATTAAATGCTAAATTTCGGCATGTATACATTAAATGCTGAGTATACCAGTGTTGAGTCAATGAACCATCAACTATTAAACGTTATATTCAATGAAGACTCAATAATTATACAACTAAAATTTCTATGACTTGAGTAATAGGTAAATATATAATATAAGAATCTGTGGAGCCGTGTAAATTCGTTGTAAGTAGATAACAGGACAAAACCATGTGTATCCAT
>JARJDR010007466.1:0-10004 GCA_030264135.1 Myllaena sp. GC000078 | reverse complement strand
GTAACTAAAACCTACAATTATCCTCTTGCCGAAAATTTACATTCGTCTCATTATCTTGAAGCCAAAATTGTTGAAGGTTTCACTTCTATCACGTGTGACTTACACACCTGAATTTTTGTTTTCTTGTTTCGCGTGATTGTTTGTAGGTTATTTAATTACACTTAAAAGTTAGTTTGGGTTAAAAATGGAGCATTTATACATTTTTATTGTGCCCTGTGCCACTCTGTGCTGTAATTTTATTACTGATAGCGAGTATAAGTAAGTTTTTATTCAACAAACTACTTTATCAAACTACTAGGTAATAATTTTTAATTAACATTGGTAGAATTTAATATAGTTCGATTGCCGAAAGGATAATCAAGAAAGTGAGAGAGAGTTGACTACAGTGGTAAAAAACGAATAAGAAAGGCGTCGCGTATCGCGATCTATTCCCGCATCGTGCGCATGAACACGCCGGCGCCGGCAGCAGGACTTTGAACCGGGCGTCGCGCGCTTCACTCGCACTCGGCGCAGTCGACCAACCGGCGGGGCAACATCGAGAAGCACGAGCGGCGCGTATCACCAGCAATCACCAGTTCCATTCCCGAATCCAACACGCGTACTATCCAGCCCAGCATCATGGCAGCCCGACACCTCGTCCGCCTGTTCGCCAGCCAGAGTCAGCAGGGCTTCCTCCTGAAGCAACTCAACGCCAATCGCTTCTACAGTTCGGCAAGTAAGTATTATTGTCCACCGAGTGTGTGGGCATCATTTATTATAACATGTTTATAACACACTCCACACATGCAAAAAGTTTGCTCAAGGCCGTGCCAAGTTGCCGGCGCGCGCGCCGCGCACACGCTTTGCGTAGCCGACTTAACTTAAGTCTAATTTAAAATTGTCCTAAAATGCGTCAATGCACATTCGTGCGATTAAAAATAAATACCGGCGCCGTGTTTGCATCCAACATCGGTTGCGCTGGACGGCCGGCGGGGAGTTTATGCATGTTTATGTTATATGATATAATTATGTTTGATATGGATTGGTTGCGCGGTTGACCCGCGTCGTGTTTGCGCACCGCCGTGCCTTATCGCCTTACCAGTTATGTAAATGCCGAGTTTGATTGTATGAGTTATGCATGTGATCTTTGTGCTGTCTCGAGTTGGCAATATGCAGTTATACAAGTTGTTTTCTTTTCGCAGCATATGAATTCATCAAAGTGGATCGGGTGGGCGCGAAGAGCAATGTCGGCCTGATCACGCTCAACCGGCCGAAGGCGCTGAACGCGCTGTGCAACGGCCTGATGAACGAGGTGAACGCCGCTATCAAGACGCTCGATGGCGAGGCGGCGATCGGTGCGATCGTCATCACCGGCAGCGAGAAAGCGTTCGCCGCCGGCGCTGACATCAAGGAGATGCAGAACAACTCGTACGCGAACTGCATCCGCACCAACTTCCTCACGCACTGGAACGGCGTCAGCCAGTGCCGCAAGCCGGTGATTGCCGCCGTCAATGGCTATGCGGTAAGTCTCCTCCGCCTCCTCCGATAATGATGACAATAATAACATGCGGTGGCAATGCACAGCTCGGTGGGGGCTGCGAGCTGGCGATGATGTGCGACATCATCTACGCCGGCGAGACGGCGAAATTCGGCCAGCCGGAGATCCTCATCGGCACGATCCCCGGCGCGGGCGGCACCCAGCGTCTGCCGCGCTACGTCGGCAAGTCGAAGGCTATGGAGATCGTGCTCACCGGCGACCAGATCACCGCGCAGGAGGCGGAGAAGATGGGCCTCGTGAGCAAGGTGTTCCCGATCGGCGCGCTCGTCGACGAGGCCGTCAAGCTCGGCGAGCGCATCGGCAAGAACTCGCCGCTCATCGTCGGCCTGTGCAAGGAGTCGGTGAACGCCGCCTACGAGACGACGCTCGCGCAGGGCCTGCACCAGGAGAAGCGCACCTTCCACGCCACGTTCGCGACGAAGGACCGCCTTGAGGGTATGAGCGCGTTCGTCGAGAAGCGCAAGCCCAACTTCACCAGCGAGTAGTAGTCAACGCCCGATATTCATCTTTGCAATTTAAGAGTCCTGTATTTGTACGCGCAAAATATATTTTCATTAAATTGAAACAAACAAGAAATAGGGAGTCGTTGCTAGGCAACGTCATTGACATATCGCATATAAGTGAAGTAGATTCGTTGCTTGCTGTGCTGCGCTGTGACCTGTGATAAGAAATGGAAGGTGAAGGTGGTTCTACATTTCAATTATGCAAGAAATTGCAAATAAACTTAGTGAACCTGCTTCGATCGCGTGAGCAGAACGGAACAGACATGTAAACGCATAATTTGCATATCGCAAATCAACCGGGCCGGGAGGAATCGCGTATCAACAACCACCCATAGGTACATACAAATCGCATTAATTTACGTTGTGTTAAATGAATTTCCAGTAAATATTCGCGGCACGTTGAAGTAATTGCTGAGAGGGCTGAGAGGCAGGCAATGATAATGAGCAGAATAGCTAGAAACTTGGCAGTGGCTCGCGAAAACGAAGAAGCACAGAGAAACCGACACTAACCTCACTTTCGCGTTCCCGTTGTATTGTTATTGGTGTTGTTGGTGGTTGCGGACGCCTGGTGCGCGAAGAAGCGTCTTCACATCCCGGCCGCGGTTTGCGTGCTCTTCGGGGAACGATGACGAGCACCGAGCAGATCGGGCTAAACAAGACGTGGGAGCTGTCGCTGTACGAGCTGCATCGGACGCCGCAGGATGCAATCGTCGACAACACGGAGATCGCCGTATCGCCGCGCTCGCTGCACAGCGAGCTGATGTGCCCCATCTGCCTCGACATGCTCAAGAAGACGATGACGACGAAGGAGTGCCTGCACCGCTTCTGCTCCGAGTGCATCATCACGGCGCTGCGCTCGGGTAACAAGGAGTGCCCGACGTGCCGCAAGAAGCTCGTCTCCAAGCGCTCGCTGCGGCCGGACCCCAACTTCGATCTGCTCATCTCGAAGATCTACCCCAGCCGCGACGAGTACGAGGCGCACCAGGAGCGCGTGCTCGCCAAGCTCAACAAGAGCCACTCGCAGGCGGCGCTGGTGAACTCGATCAACGAGGGCATCAAGCTGCAGTCGCAGAACCGGCCGAATCGCTCGCGCAAGAACAACGAGGGTGAGGGTGGCGGTGGCGCGAATCCGGCTGGAGGTGGCCCCACGGCTGGGAACGAGGCGTTGCCGAACGCCAACAGCAATAACGACGGTGGTGGTGGTGGTGGTGGTGTTCCTGCACCAGCTCCTGCTGGGGGCGGTGGCAACGCCGTAAATTCCAGCGTCGGTGGTGTGGCGGCGTCGAACAGCAATTCCAACACGGCGCCTGGCAGTCCGGCACCCTCGGGCCGCAGCACGCCGTCGCAGCCGCCCAGTCCGGTGTCGTCGAGCGTCAGCTCCATCAGCAAGATGGGCAAGCGTACGAAGAGCACGCTGACGTCGGAGCGCAGTGAGGAGTCCGAATCGTCGGAGCGCACCGAGCAGACGGACACGGAGGGCGAGGGCGGGCCGTCGGAGCCGTCGACGCTCAATGAGATCGAGCTGGTGTTCAAGCCGCACCCTACCGAGATGGCCGGTGACAATCAGCTCATCAAGGCGCTGAAGGAGAGCTCGGTGCGCTACATTAAGACGACGGCGAACGCCACCGTCGACCACCTGCACAAGTACCTCGCGATGCGGCTCACCATCGATCTCGACTCGCAGCTGTCGCAGACGCACAACCTGCTCAACTTCTGCATCTACATCAGCCCGTCGGCGGCGCAGTACGTGCAGCTGAACGGCAACCAGACGCTCGGCCAGGTGAACGACAAGTACTGGAAGGTGAACAAGCCGCTGGAGATGTACTACTCGTGGAAGAAGAGTTAGGGATTGCTGAACGGGGCATGCCTCCCCAATTGACTCCGCTCGAAGGTGTAGCGATTTTGAAATAAAGTAACATACAACACAATTAGGGGTAAGTGAGCGAATGCTTTGCGTATGCGTGGCGGTGTGTCTCTTTGTGTGAATGGGTGCGAATGAGCGTCAGTGTGATAATTAAACAAACAACTAGTTTCTGTACCCTACGGCGTACAGACTCTCGATTGTCTTTGTCTATTATCTATTATTTGATTTTGTCATTAAGATGTTGCGATCGGTGTTGGGCTTTTTCCGCATCGACGTGCATTGGTCGATAGTGTTTCATCAATTAATTATAGATATTTTACTTCAATTAATTGTAACGCGGGAGATGATTTATTTTAGAATAAGGTATGTATTGATATTTATCTATGTATCTTGCGATCTTAATATTACCAAGAATCTATTATATTATAATTTATAGGACATCTTTTAGTCTATTTTACTCGATATATGTATGACGATTTGTTTTGATTGTGAATTATCAAGATAGAAACGCTTCTTCGGCAGGCGTGACGAATTTATATTGCTGTAATTGACGAAGGTAATCATCAATATTACTTGTACTTGTATTCCATTACGGATCTATTTCTATTCTACATACGAAACTGCTGTATTGCACGATGATTTCAAAGAATTCTTATTCGAATTATTTATTCGTGCGTGGCATTTAATATACCCGCGCCTGGAGCGAACGAATGAACATGTATTTCACGATGCAAGTGCAAGTGACTAATAAAGTTTGCAAATGTACAATGGGGTTGCTTATAATTTTCACTTACATCCAAATGCCATGAAGCACTGGGGCACAATCGGGCGCACAAGTCGGCTTGAAGAGAACGCCCAAATTCGCGACCAGGCTCTCTCAGCCGCTCATTGTTATTGCAGTTCGCTTATCTCGCGCCGATTGTTTATAACTCCGCCATGGTTTGTTTATCTTTGCAGCGCGCACGCACTCGTCTCTTCGTGCGACTCGCGCACGCACACCGAGACATTTATCGATAATCGCACACCGTGTTGATTAGATGGTTTACATTGCAAAAAAAAACTTTCTATTACCGCCACCGCCGGTTCAATGGCATCAATAAAAATAAATGTAGAACTGGTGTACCCTTAGTAAATCCCCAAAATAATCCCACCCGTCATAAAAAACCCAATTAGTTTGATTTAATTACTATGAAATAACCCTCGCAGATACGGCGCAGCCAGATGGGTTCCACGCGCCTTCGCTCAGCTGGAGGAGGAGCAGCCATCGGCAATGCTTCGTCCTCTTCGCTGGTCTCCTCGACGACGCGGCGCAGTTGGATGGGTTTCACGCAACTTTGCTCAGCTGAAGAAGGAGTACCCATCGGCAAGCTCTCGTCCGATTCCGTGGCATCATTGACGATGCGGCGCAGGCGGATGGGTTCAATGCGCGGTCTCTTAGCTGAAGGAGGAGTAGCCATCTCAAATGTCTCGTCCTCATCCGAGGTAACATCGACGATGCGGCGCAGTCGGATGGGTTCCACTCGACGTTGCTCAGCTGGCGGAGGAGTAGCCATCGGCAAGGTCTCGTCCGATTCCGTGGCATCATGGACGATGCGGCGCAGCCGGATGGGCGCAACGCGCCGTCGGTTGCGCCGTCGTCTAGCTGGAGGAGGAGCAGCCACCGGCAAGGGTTCATTTTCTTCATCGGTGGTATCATCGCGTATGGGATGCGGAATACGCCTCTTGTTGAATTTGCGGCAATGCTTGCAATGACATGTCATTACACGACGTTGACGCGTGATGAACTCCTCTTCCTGCTGTTGCGCATCCTCTTGCATTCGTTCATGATGCTGCATCTCCTGGTCATGCCTTTCGATTTCCTGCTGCTCCTCCAGCTGCTCCGCCTCCTGACGCAGCAGCGCCTGTATCTTGCGCACTGCCTCCTGCTGCTCGGCGAGCATCTGCGCCAGGACCTCGGGTGGATCTGATGCACCTAATGATAGCGATGCGTGATGTGAAAGCGTGCAAGGGCACGCTGCGAAATGGGGCAATTTGCGGATGATTACTGATTAATTAATGATTACTAACTTTTGCGCGGTGCTTCGTTGGGATTGCGCTGCCGTGACCTCCAGCTCTTCATGTTGATTGGGAAGTTTAGAAGCGTTTGGGGGTGGTAATTCGAAGAGGTGACAAATTCGTAGCACCACAGTTTCTGACACTTTTGAAGTTTAATTACTTTGCGCCCTCTATGTAGGTTCTCGAACACACACGCGCATGTCGGAAAGTTTCGAATATGTCACTTTCGTTGTCACACTTGGCGCTTGTTGGAAGTTGTTGGGTTTTTTTTCAATAATTGTCGGTTTTTGATCAAATTACTTTAATTAAACAATTATAGCCCCTAAACGTGATTCATACATTTGATATCTGCTTCAGATCTCAGAATAGTGTAATAAAATTCATATTTGTTATATTTTATCATAATATCAATGAGCAGGCATTTGTTTTTCTTATGACATTTCATTAACGAAGGTTTCCGATCCTTTTAATCCTTTTAATAATTATCCGAGATGCTGGTGCTCAGGATATTTTGATAGTGGTTTTCCACAGTAACGCCTTAGGTTTTGAAGTCTTCATACCAATTCGCTTGCCCTCGATATTGCTTTCTGTAATTACTATGTGTCCGCTGTACTTAATTTTCATATTTTGATTGCTGTCATTAGAAGAGGACAAGTAAACACCCAAAAAAGTAATCATCTAAACATCATATCCACTTAAAATTTAGGACGTTTAACGCCGTATAACGATTCGTCATGCGCGATCGGTCGCTTCAAGACTTTTAACTTTTAAAGGGCTTTCCGCACGCGCATCAAACCGTTGCGAGCAGCTGAAGGGCAACGCTTCCGGTATGGTGGCAACAACGCACCACCCGGCACCATGCGCGTTTGTTCCTTCCGCATTTTCCAAGAGTCGCCCCGCGCATGCAAGCACGACGATGAGGGTGCACACTTGCGCACCCACCGTCATCAATACACCTACCTATATCTACCTAGGTACCTATCTGGCCATAGTTGCGATATGCACCTATACGCACGAGCGACAATGAAACATACTCGGTGCTTATCGTGCATGGGCAAATTATCATTGCGCGAGACCTTCGCGGCGAACCGAATGCACCTGGTCGGTGTCGCGTCTTGGCTTGGTGCACACGCACCTGGCGCGCACACACACGCGCGCGCACCAACGATGATTACGCTTCCGCATACCATCTGGGTAGAGTAATACTCATTGCGTAGGGTTCAAGTTCATTTCCACGCGACGATAAGCACAATGTGCCACCGGCAGTATCGGGCACTTATTACATATTATGAATATTGTCAAATTGTGTGTGCGACCGTCATCATCATCCTGGTACTTTACTGTTATATGCGCCGCCACCGCATGGCTGTAATTATATTGGGTATTAAAAACAACAACGGCTGATAAAATAAAAGACTCGCCCACACATACACAACGCATGTTAATGCAAGTCAGATGAAATGGTTGCATTTGAATACCTTTAAGCAGAGCGATAAATTCACCAAATAAAGAATGGCGTCTTGTCCTGTGCAGAGATTACCTCCACACGTGTGCAAATGCATTCCTTTCCAGCCGCAGTTCCCACCCGTACGTAATTATTAACTCGAAATCGATTACTTCTCAACCGGCCCACGGCTGACCTCGGTTGCGAGGAAGAGGACGTCGACGGCCCATGGACGGCGGTTTCGTTATTCTTATTATTATCACCATCCACATTGCGGCCGCGAGCGGTTTGTGTCCTGTGGATTTTGTCATCAGCATGCGGGGGGGGGGGGGGGGGGGGGGCGGGAGGCGGGGGACCCCCCGCTCTGTGTGGGTGCAAGGTGGTCGGTTGCGCGCACGCACGCACCCCGCCATCGCGCTTGTGGGCGGTCGCGTGGTGTGATAGCGATATGCGCCTGGGGCTTCGACGGTCGGCGGTGTGCCGGCGCCGAACCATTTCGCCGCCGCCGTCCGAGCCGGCCACCCACCCACCTTGCACCACCAAGAGTCCTTCTCCTGCACACACACGCACACGCACACGCTCAATCCAACTCCCGGCCCTGCTCTCGATGCGGTGCGCTTTCCCGCGAACGTGTCCGGCGCGATGATCCCGAATCGATTGCTCTTCGCCGCTGCCACATGATTATTACCATCGCGACGTGGTGCTGTGGAATGTGTAGTACTTGAACGGGGTAGTGGTGTGGTTCGCCATCACAGCCGGTGGACAGGATATACCGAATAGGATTGCCCCGTGAGGTGAGTTTGAGAGTGCCCTAGATTGAGTCCTTTTCTTACGCACCACCGTCGTGCGTCATATTGTGAGCTCTTTGTGCACAAACCACCACCGCCAACGGTATTATTCAATATTTGCGTGCCTAATGACGAGGTATAACCCTGTTTGCTGTGGTTTCCTTTGCTCTTTGCGATACTTTTGCTTGATGCGCAGTTTTTATTCTTATTATTATTGTTATTATTATTACTCTGCGATCCTTTGTATAGTGTAGCGAGAGAGGGTAGTTGAGGTTGGGGACATGACGCGCGCATTAAGAACACGCGGGTTAAAGATGCCCTCCCCGCGTACGTACCCTAGGTATGAATAATGAATGCCGGCCACAAAGCAAATTGTTGCTATTGTCATGCATGTGAAATTCCTCGTAAATTGCGTGATTCCTACGATGGCGAACGTTTAGAATTTCGAATTTTCTTCAGAATATCTTCCTCGTCAAACTCACCGAGTTATTTCATTGCATGCTTAAAAGTTTTTTTGTTGTTTTTGGAATGAATTCAATACCTAAGTAAGTACATCGGATTGACATAAATAATATGCACATGTTTTGATTTGCCTGCGTGCGGACTCGCAGTAATTATCAAGTAATTAACCAAGAACACGATAATGCGACAATCATCGAATATTCTTCATACGCCGCGCGTTTCGGGGTGCGTTGATCGCATGGCGATTATATATCGCAGCGAAGTAGGGAGAAGGTAGATTTAATTGTTCGTGCGTTAATCGTGCCGTGTGATATAGCTATATCGGCCATTAAATGACGAATTATTCGGCCTCACACCGGTGTCCAATTAGTGCCCGCCGAAGCGACAAATTTGCCCCCCGCATTTGCCCTTCACCACCCTTTTCAATAAATTATTCTAATCAATTGTAATAGATTCGAATGCATATCTATCGCCATACATTAGGATTGTTATTAACAATAAGTCGTATCACGTAACGACGCATTAGGGCGGCGGGTGGCAGGACGAGCTCAATCAAAAAAAAAAAGTACGCGCCGCCACGCATCCATCGAATATTGTAATCGCCGAATTGGTAATAATAACACAACCGCCGCCGCACGAATGCGTGCGAGCGTGACGCCGATGTGGCTCGTTGTTTTATCATTAGCCATCCCCCCGTCATCGCATGTGTACGGCGGGGATGGAATGCGAGAAAAAGAGACGCGTCATCAATGCGACACGAAAGCACCCAAGCACCAAGTTGGAAACACAAAAAAAAACGCCACCGGACATGAAACGAATGAAATTATGCCGCGTAAAAGGAGCTAAGTGAAGCGATCAAATGTAGGTACCTATAGCCGGCAAATCGTTATAACGCGTAATGTGTATTGCTTGCGAGAGGTTTTTCTAGTCCTCCTGCCGCCCCCGTGAACGAAATGACGTGGCACGTGTTATATTTCGGAAAAATGCAAAACCGAAACGGCAAGATGTTGTCTACTTGTCTGCGATTCATTCACTTTCTGCGCCGCACGTGTGCGAGGGTGGTGCACGCTATATTATTATTACCCATTGCCGGAAACGCGGAAACGCGGTGCGCGCGGAGTGGACAGGTGCTCGATTGTCGTGTCGTCGCCGCTGCGCACACAAAGGGGTTGCCCGGCGCTGGGTACGAATTGTACCGCGAAAGGGGGGCTGCGCGAAGGAAGATGACGTGCATATATGTAGATATATTTTATGCGCGGCACCCGAATTAGGCAGGTGGGGTGGCGCACACACCACTTGATTGCACGAGATATCGAGTGGACGCGTACACAAAGGGTGGTGTCTCCATCCC
>JARJDR010007463.1:0-20896 GCA_030264135.1 Myllaena sp. GC000078 | reverse complement strand
GTACTCATTGCGCGCCAGGTTTTTTCTTCAGCTCGCGAACAATTAAAAGACCAGCAGTCGGTATCGGCATCGATAACCAGCTTCCAAGTAGCAATGTGCTCAAGAAATTTTAATCGTTCAACGCATTAATGCTTAATCGCCGTGTGGCAATAAATATTAACTATTTCAAGCGTTTAAAAAATAAGTAATGGCCATAATCAGTGCATAAAATACCAAACAATAACCGAAAAAAAAACGTAATTCATTTCTTCAACATTTCAATCAACATATGGCTATGACCATGTCACAAGTAATTTATTATTCGTGCACATTATTTATTCAGTGAATTTGACTTGTTATTATTAACTCATCACACATGTGGCTTTGATTTCGTGCATGCACGTCGCGCTGAATTCGAATGCTCGCAACGCGCATTCATTCCGCGACCGTTTTTAACGCGTGCGCGCGTGAGGTATGTGCGCAGCGATGCCTTTTACACATTATTGAGTAATTGATGAGTAATTGCGTTGGTTTTGTTACGTATCATTGTTGTTATTCGCCGCAATGCACTAATAGTTCGCGCGCCGCGACGGCGCGATGTCGTGATTGCAGGTAGTTGATTCGCGAGCGCGCAGCGGTGCGGACGGCGCTCTGCAGCAGCAAGCGCGTCGCAAGCTCGAGGTGTTCCAGAGCCAAGTGCCCGGCGGCCGACTGCAGGTGATCAAAACGCAAACGGTGGCGAGCAGCCGGTGGAGCACCACCACCACCACCACGTCCAGCACCGCCACCAACGACAGCGTCAAGGATACCGCATCGTCCTTTGGCGATTTAAAGGTAAAAACTCTCTTCTTCTTCTACGCGTAATAATTATATCAAATGCCACAAAAGAAAACTAACAATAAGTACATCAAAACAACTAAAGAGTGTCGATTGAGACTTACATAAATCGCATTAATTAAACATGAGCGCGAAACACAAAGCAAATCGAAACCGAGCGAATTTGCATACTGCCTGCTTTTACACGCGAATAACATGCGTTTTGCGATCATCGTGCATCGGTTTACAGTTGTCGCTAAACCCACTGGACCTGACGTCGGAGAAGGCGAAGGCTAGCGTGGGCCGCGGCGTCGGCCGGCGGCCACCTTCGCGCTCCCGCATACGCGAAGACGCACGCAGCAATCCGCTGCACGTCGCTGCGGCGACGGTGAATCTGCATCGCGTGTCGCGGCTCTGCCATCAAATCCACAATAGCGCCGTCAGAGAGACCTTCGGCACGACGACGCGCACTGCCGCGGCGTTGGATGAGCGCGAAGCGGGCGACGGCATTGAAATCACCGAGATTCACGAGACGGACTCGGCCAACACTGATACAACCGGCGCCTCCACCACCACCACCAATCATTCAAACTTGACACGCACAAAAAGTTCCAGTTCTGAAGACCTTTTCGAGAAGAAACGTCAAAGCACGGAAGATTTGAAAGACTTGGAACAGTTGCAAAGCTGGCGGCGCACCTCTAAAATACGTCGTTCGCTGCAGTACCCGAAACAGAAGGAGCCGAGCAAGCCACCAGATTTACCACCCGCCACCGGTAATGTGCGCAAGATCAAAGAGGATCTCGAAACTGGTCGGCGACTAAGCACCGCGCTGCGCGGAAATACCGTGGATTTGGACGCTTTGGATCAGATTCTCAAGTCGATTTCGAATTCGAGCATCAGCAGCACGCAATCGGAGGAAAAGACCGTGGACAGTGAGGACGGTGGTGTTATCACGCCAAAGAAGCAGAAACGCGATTCGTTTGTAACGGTCGAATCGATTCAAGCCGTCCGCGATCGATTGAGACGCACCAGTTCGCCGTCGATCGGCGGCGGCGCACCGGAAGTGATCGAGCCGGCAGAGGACGATGGCATTGTGAGCGATAAGCCGGTGAATCTGCAGCAGCTGGATATTGGCGAGCTGAAGATGAACATTTCGGGCACGGGGAGTCTGGAGTCGCGCAGCAAGCTGAGCAATGCGGGCGCCAAGCAGGACGATTGGTTTGCGCGGCGCAAGTCGTACGGTTTTGAGCAGATGCACCACGCCGGTGGCGGCAATGCGCTGCAGGCAAAGAAGAGTCGGAACGAGTCGTCAACGGATAGCGGCATATGTCGCTCGACGGAAATCCCCACGAGCGCCAACACCGAGTTAGACATTAACGATGTCATCAAGGACGACAACGTGACGAACGTGAAGAAGTACGCGATGATTTTCGAGAATAAGAATGACAGCGCAAAGCACCCGCAGCTGCTGCAGCGTAATCGTAGCGAGAGCGGCGATGCAAAACGACATTCCATCGCCGTGGATGAGTCCAAGTACATGCCGAACAATGGCAAGGAGAATCAATTCAAACGTACCAGCCTGGTGCTAAACGACGCCACTGGTAGTAAGGAGGATGACGCGCGTCGTACCAATAAGAAGGTGGAGTTCTGCAAGACGGAGGTGCATTTTGCAGCCGACTCGGGTCGTGTGAACATCGTGGAGACGGACGAGAAACCGCCGCCGACGCAACGCTTCCGCCGTCGGCGGCGAAATTCGGGACCCAGCGATGAGGAAGTCTTCCATCGAGCTGGCGGCCTGCCAGTGCAACGTTTCGGGGATAGTTCTTATGAGAAGTTTCTCTTTGGAGATGTACCGCCCAGCGAGGAGCCGGCGAGCAATGGAATTTATGAGAACCTCCAGGAAGTAGTGCATGCGCAACCCGTGGGCGTGGGTAATGTGACTGTGAATGCCAGTGTGCCAACCACCAACGGCTACTATGAGCTCGACGAGGAGCCGCAGCGGGACACGAATGGCAACGAGAGTGAGGCTTTGCGGGGCATCCTGAAGAATAAACCTCTCAAGCCGAAACCTTTTCTGCTAGGCACAGAGACGGACGGGATTGGGTGGCATCAGGAAACTACACCGCTGTGGAAGTCGACGGTTACCCTGAAAAACAACGACACAATCGCTAACCTAAGCGATGAACCGAAGGAGTTTCAGAAAATGCGGCAACATCTCAGACCCACCTCCAAAAGGATGGATTTCGAATCCGCCATTACTTCGCTGGAAGAGGAAGAAGTGGATGGCGGTGACTCGCAAGCACTCAAGGAGACGCGCTTGTTTTCACTACCAATTGATGAAAGGTCTACTTCGTGGTCGGTTGCAGACCGCATTAAGCAAGTCGAGGAAATGAAATGGACAGAAAACAAGGGATATTCAACAAAAGTTAATTTTGGCGATGGCGAAGCGACTGTAGTCGAGAACCGGCATACAACCACATGGCCCAGAAAGGAGGAGTGCAAAGGTGAGTTTCAACTCTTTAACTCGCTAGTTCTTGCTCTTTGGTCCTTTACTAAGGTCTTGAAACCCTAATCTCTCTAGTAGTCTGTGTGTTGTACAAAAATACCTTTCAATCTTTGGCTCGCTTTCAAAACTTTTAACACATACCGACAACTGAGCTATTTCCCTTCACACAGCGACCGACGGTGATGCGGTGAAGAAGCGGAATATGTTGAATAAAGGTCTCGTCGTCCGTATCGGGCATAATAATCTCAACGGCGAGGCCACCAAGCACAAAGTGTGCTCAACAGCAACAATGACGACGAGCAGCAATCATACGACGACGACGAAGATCACGATTGATCTGACACCTTCGCCGACGACCCATGACGACGGCGACGCCGCCGACGCCGACTTTAAGTTTCCGCGCGCCGCCATAGGGACATTCAAGTCGCCATCGCTGATTATGAGCGCTTTCAAGCGCACGGACGCCTTTCTCTCCACATCGATGCACGACATCGGCAGCAGTGGAAATAGAATGAAATTGCCGCAATTGGAGGACCTGAAGCGAATGTACGAGGACGCCAACAGCGACACGGAGGAGGCTGACAAGGAGGTGCATCGCATCCTCATGAATTCGGCGGACGATGACGACTACAACGACGATCTGCATGAGCACTACGACTACCAAAATAGTGTGCTTTCGGGCAGTTGGAGTAAACTGCGTGCCATGAAACATGCAAAAGAAAAAGGTATTTTTGTACACACAGTCCTTGTCCTTAAGTGGCTCAAACCCTTTGTGTATAGTCCATTCATTTAAAACTATATAAACTCGCTTTACAGAGCCGGATCTAAATAGTACCGCATCGTACAAGTACAAGCTGATGAGCGACCAAATCGAAAAGGACCTCAAGTACTTGAATCAGGAGGTGCGCAATTTGAATCTGAGCAATCGCCAGTCGCAAGTGGACCGCAGCTCACTAAACACACACCACGAGCAACTCTCTAGTCCCTTCCTCGTCGGGCAGAGTCGTTCGCGCACAAATTCGCTCAGTTCCGATCTGTCTACCGACGATTTCGCCTACAAGAAAACCGACTCGCCCAAACCATCATCCACACGCTTTGTGGGCCAATCCGTATTGCGACAGCCGAAAAAGTCGGAAATGGCTTATTTCGGTGTGCACAACGCCACCAAACACACAAAACTCAGCGAAAAACCAGACCTGCTGCAATTCAACAACAAGAAATTTGTTAGTTCCGCGCCGCCGATCTACGAAAACCTCGCCGAGAAATCAACAACGTTCGACAGCAGTATCCTAGAGGAGCTAACCAAGGCCGCCGATGAAATCCTGTTGGCTGTCAATGGCTACACGGACGAGGAGCGCAGTCGACTGAGCACCGATGACGAATTGCGCGCGCGACGCCGCAACGAGAAACTCGAAACCATCACCGAGAACAAATCCTGGAAGCAAACCCAAGCGCAAACAAGAATCCTCGGCGGCGGTCATACACTATCCTCGCGCCTGCGCGCCGATCGCCAAAAGAGCTCCAATTCGTCGATTGACAGCATCACACGCGATGTGCATCGCAGTTTCGAGCAATTGGATAGCAAGCGAACGACGACCACCACCACATCCTCGGCGTTCACGAAAAGCAATTCGGAGCTGAAAAAGGCGGAAACACGTAGGATACGCGCAACGAACGAAGCGAACGTGCGCACTTCCACCAAGCAGCGTCGCTTGCAGCGTGCGAGTAGCCGGGAAGCGTTACTACAATCGCACGGCAGCTCCTCGGAGGATCTGCCCAACAACACCGACGTGGTGATTCGCAAACCGCGCCTGATAAAACGCACCAAAACGGCGCAATTGAATGTTACCAACGGATTGGAGGTGAAGAAAGCCACCAAGAGTGTGATCACGCCGGTTGTGCATAATAAAACACCCACAAAACACACAGAAAGGTATTTTTGTGATATTTTTGTGGAAATTAGTCTAAAATCGGGTTTGTAGTAGGACAGTGGGTAATAATCTGCCGGAGATCCGTCACAAGACAGCGGTGTCAACCATCCGAAGCACGGCGGAGAAACAGGCGGCGGCGGCAGCAAGCCGCGAGCGCGCGAAACTGAAGCGCACCGGCGCCTCCACCATAGCGAACGCCAGCAGCGGCAGCGCACCGACGGCGAAAGCGACCCACAAAGGTAAACACAGCAAATAATATGTGGCAATGTGCAGAGATACACGTTTCTTTTATAGTATCGCACCCCCAAACTGCTACTGCTGCTGCTGCTGGGCGAAGGGCGGTGGCGGCGGCGGCAGTAGTCGATCGGCGTGGCCGAGACGCGCGCCCCGCACGACATACTGCAATGTATGTACCCGTTTATAGCAATAGAAGTCCCGTTTTACATGTCAATCAGTGTCCGTGCTTATGCTCGTGAAAATACCTCCTCCCGCTACTACTCTGCGTACCGCCAATTAAACTTGCCATTTTGCAATTTGCAATTTGCAAAAGCTCTCAAATTGTGTAAGCGTGATTCTCGTTATCGTTACCATCATTTTGATTCGTTGTAGATGGAATAATTACCGCCCGTAGTACACGCTAACGACGTAGACTTGTTTGTAGATCGATTAAAAATCGATTTTGAATCAAACAGTATCTCAATACGTAACTAAAACCGTTTGCTAAAACCGACTAAATCAGCTACGCTATTCATACGTATTTTCATTAGGTTCAGTACTTATTTTAACCGATTTAAGTTATTTAAACTTACTGAAACACTAATATAATTATGTCTAAAATATGAGTTTTGTTAAACGTGTTGTGTTCTGTTTGTAGATCTAATCAAACAGCGAAGAAAATATCGACTTGAGCCGAATTCCTAACACTTAACAACGACGACGAAGATTTCTTCGGCGGCAGCGCACAATTGACTAACAATAACTGTACTGATTTAATGTATAAAAAAAACCTCGACACCTTGGATATGATGTGGAATGGATGCGGATGTGATGAAGAATTGGTGAATGCGCGTAAATTGAATTAATCTGCGATTATATTTCCTGCCTTAGCTTCTAAGTTCCTAAAACTCGAATTAAACACGATTTTGTAAGGACATAACGACGATGGAAACACTATTAATATCAATAATATCGATTTTTCTTTCTTTAATACGTCCGTCGCGACGTATTGTTCTACATTGACTAGTAACTAACCCACGATCTTAGTAAAGATAGCTTTAATTTTCTGCTCGGAAAACATTTTCGAAACAATGATAATAATTATGTAATATTTCGTTTGTTCATTTGCATCTCTCACATGCGCATTAATACTATGTTTATGATGTAACCGATCGATGAAAATGTTGTTATACATCAAAAACGATTAATATTGTGATCTTTAAACTTGTGTATTGCTTCTTTTTGGTAATTGTGATTATTTTTACATATAATTTTAATGAATAATAAATGCCGTTTATTAAAATTATAAAGTTGTAGTAGTTACTTTTACTTGACCTCACCAACCAAATCCACTGATAACGAGGCTACTTAAAGCTATCGTTATGAATTTCGGTAATATTGTATTAGTACTCACTGGGACAACGACATCATTATGGTAAGTAATTAAATATCCTTTAAAATCTTTTAAAATACTCAGTTTTCGTGCTGTTTATTCAAGTGGGGAGGACGCTTTAAATGTGCAACAAATTCGGCGCTAAAGAAGCTAAATGCTTCAATTGACATCGACAAACGTATGTACAAAGAAGATATTCGTGGCAGTCAAGCATATGCAAAAGCACTGCGTGGCATCAACCTGCTATCTACCGAAGAATGCACCGCGATTGATGACGGTTTAGAACAGGTGCTCCTTGAATGGCAGCAAGGAACATTCGTAATTTGCGGGGATGAAGATATTCACAGTGCAAATGAACGTCGATTAAAAGTACTTCCAAAGTACTCGCATTACGTCTTTGCAAATAGATTAATTAAAGTCAATATTATAGGAATTAATCGGTAATACTGCTCATAAACTGCACGTGGGAAGAAGTCGCAACGATCAGGTAGCAACGGATATGAAACTATGGCTATGTGAAGCCATCCAGGTATTGGACGCCAAATTGAAGTGTTTTATAAAAGCAATGACAAAACGTGCAAAGCGCGAGATCGAGGTGTTGTTTCCCGGTTACACGCATCTGCAGCGAGCGCAGCCAGTGAGGTGGAGTCACTGGCTCTTAAGGTAAGTGCATGTATGTAATTGTATCAACGATGTGGCGAATTGGTGATTTGCGCAGTCATACATGGAAACTAAAGAATGACGCTGATAAATTGCAAGCTATTCTTGCTTCGACGCAAGTGATGCCGCTTGGAAGCGGCGCCCTGGCTGGAAATCCTTTCGATATCGACCGATCCGCGCTGGCCAAATCTCTTGGATTTCGTGCGATAACGCCGAATAGTATGCAAGCCGTTGGCGATCGAGATTATATCGGTAGGTAGAATAGAGTTGTTGAGTTCTTACCTTGAACGGGTTGTTGAAGAAGATTCCCAGCGCTCCTGCTCGTTGCTGGCGTTGTTGCTAGGTCATTCAGTTTATCTCACAATTTCATTGCCAATTGCCAATTAATTGTCAATAGGTGCTACCGTTCAGAAGTTGAAATCATATCTAACTCGCGTAAATCATTATACAGTGAAATAATTAACAGAAAAGTAACAAACGAAATTACACGCAATTCTAACCTATATCGTTATATTTTGTAAATCACTGAACTATCATCAATTTATCGCGGCTAACCGTTTATATTCGCTGAAGTTATTCACTGTGAACTGAACTGTATGATTGTATGATTTTAAAGAGATTACTGGTGAAATAATGATATTGTTAGTCAAACCTCGAACGTTGCGGCGCCGACGCTGCGAATATAAACATAAACAATCAATCGTCAAAACGTAGTGTGACGAAGTGCCGCATAGAGGGCTCGCGTGCAGCGCCCTCTGCGACAAAATCAAATTTAAATTGGCGGCACTCGCTACCAATTTTTATTATTTTGTTAAATATTAGAAACGGATTGATTAACTATGAGTATATACAACAAGATATAGTGAAAATAAATAATTTATGCAAAATGTAGCAAGTTTGATATTGAAAAATCTTCTGGTTAGCAAATTCTGATAATTACATTATGCGTAATAATTATTAGTTACTTACTTAGATTATTTGTAGCGGAATTTCTCTTCTGGGCTTCGCTTGTTGGCAGTCATCTCACCTGCTTGTCGGAAGACTTAATTATATACAGTTCGAAAGAATTTGGGTTCGTTACAATCCACGATGCATTTTCAACCGGAAGCAGTTTAATGCCACAGAAACGTAATCCTGATAGCTTAGAGCTCACCCGAGGTATTGGCAGTGGTTTATTTGGAAATGTGAGCACCTATGCATAATAAGATACCCCATCTAATTATATTCAAAATGCTAGTGTTGTAGTTTTATGATGGTCCTCAACAATTTACCGTCAACTTATAACAAAGACTTGCAGAACGACAAGGAATTAATGTTTTCCGCCTATGATAAGCTCATTGCAGTTTTGGATGTTGTCACAGGAACAATAGAAACGCTTCAGGTAAAAGAAGTTAAGAAGTTAAGGCGCATGTATTAATACGAAAACAAATAATTATTGAATAGATCAATGAAGAAAAATGTAAGGCAGCGTTGACGTACGATATGTTAGCCACTGATTTGGCTTATTATTTAGTACGCAAATCAGTGCCATTCCGCGAAGCTCATCATATTGCTGGCCAAGTTGTTGCTGCTGCCGAACATCGATCAGTCGCATTATGCGATCTCACAGTAGACGACTTAAAAAGCATTAGGTAAACAAATTTATACCTCCTGAGTGCTCCTGAGTGTGTACTCTTGAGGCTCATGTGATCATAATTTATGACTTATGGTTAGCTACATGACTATCTGGATAAGAAATTGTGAATCTATGTGTGATTATTGATTTGTTTGAATGAGTTGTAATGCATGTTGCAGTGAACATTTTGAAGGTGATGTCGCACAAGTATGGAATTATGAAAACAGTGTGGAACAGTACCGATCGTTTGGCGGGACGGCCAAGGCAAGCGTCCTTGGACAAATCGAACTGTTGGACGCGTGGCTCACTGCCGACACCAAACAGGAAAAGCATTCATAATAATATTACAATTGTGTGGATTATTCTGTGCGTGCCAACATATTAATCGAAAATAAATCACATACTTACCAACTTTATACTACATACGTATAAACCTTGTACTTATCCATCAGGTTCCTCCATTTGAAATTGAAAATAAATGAGATGATAAATAACAATTAAATTGTATAATCTTAAGTGTGCATAACATCTCTAAAGTGTTTGTCGAGATAATTAAGAACATGTGTTTGTAATTATTTACTCATTCGTGGAGTTTAAAACACACTATCGACATTTGATACGGATTAGTCTCTCAAAATACAGCAAACAATAATATAGTTGACTGAAATCAAGTAAAACTTAAAAAATGAAGAAAATATTTGTGTCTCAAAATATAGTTCTTGACGATTCAATCATTAGTGGCGGAGTGGTTGTTGATGCAAATGGGAAGATTGAAAAGATTATTACCGAAAATGAACTCGCTGATATCTCTAACGAAACGGTAAGTACTTTGAATTATTATAAATTTAACATTAATGTATATTAATATAACCAGGTGATTGACTATGGTGACAATTTTATTATGCCCGGTGTGATCGACACGCATGTGCACCTCAACGAACCTGGCCGCACCGAATGGGAAGGGTTTGAAACGGGAACAAAGGCAGCTGCCGCAGGTGGCATTACAACAATATACGATATGCCATTGTAAGCCTTTATTATCAAACTTTCTCAATACCAATTCATATGTGATAGGTGCTATATTTATATTTAGAAACTCAATTCCACCAACAACCACTATTGAGCATTTAAAAGCAAAAAAGGAGGCGGCTCAAGGCAAAGCATACGTCAATGTAGGTTTTTGGGGTGGTCTTATTCCTGGAAACGATGTAAGTCTCAGAAAACGCATATTATTTGTACGAAATTTAAAAATAAACAATTTATTATTAAGGATGAGTTGCGAGCAATGATTAACGCTGGAGTAGTCGGTTTCAAAGGGTTCTTATGCCCTTCAGGCGTAGATGAGTTTCCAAATATCACATTGCAGGATATGCGCAAAGCGTACGAAAAAATTGATGGGACCAATGCAGTACTATTGGTAAACTTCATCTGCTTTACATTATTCACATTTTAGTGATAATACGTCGCTAATTTTAGTTTCATGCAGAAGAAGGATGCGATGAAGAAGTTGCCTTGAATAAATCATCCCCTTTTGAATATGACACTTTCTTGAATTCCCGATCGGACGAGTTGGAATTGAAGGCAATCGGAACAATTTTGGATTGCATGAAAGAATTTAAAACGTAAATACGATAACATTTCTATTTCGAAAATTATTAATTTATTTTTATTTATTATTTAGAGTACGAACCCATATCGTTCATTTATCAACAGCTAAAGCGCTGCCTCTAATTAGCGATGCAAAACAGAATGGATTCAAACTTACCGTTGAAACATGCCATCATTATTTGAATCTCCATTCTGAAGAGATTGGGGATAAACGGACTGAGTTCAAGTGCTGTCCACCAATCAGAAGTCATCAAAATCAAGTTTGTTTATATTACAAACAATTAACTAATGTGCCGCCCATAACATAAAAACCTATTTACAGCAATCGTTATGGACAGGATTAAAAGACGGTGTAATTGATATGGTCGTTTCGGATCATTCTCCATCAACAGCTGATTTAAAACTATTGACAAACCCGGATGATCCTGATTATGGGAATTTTATGAAAGCATGGGGCGGCATTGCTTCACTTCAATTCGGTAAACTTATTTCATTGAGTACTTAATTAGGTAGAATATAAATTTGATTGCATTTCGACAGGATTGTCTTTGATGTGGACACAATGCATCCAGCGAGGTTTAACAATCCATGATCTTAGCATGTATTTATCTCAAAGGACAGCGCAACTAGTCGGCCTGCATAATTCCAAAGGACTCATTCGTCCTGGATACGATGCTGATCTTGTGGTTTGGAATCCAAACACCAATATTTACATCGAGCCGAGTATCATTCAGCATAAAAACAAGGTGATTATTTTAAAACTACTATTACTAATAATTCGAGAACGGTTTTAATAATATAAGTTATTCTTGGCAATTTTGCAAGTGGAAGTAGTAATAGTCAGAAATTAATTCTTGAAATTGACATCTGCACGACATCTATTATGATTTCGCATTACTTACAAATATTTTAAACTTGAACTTAAAAATCACAATCAGCTTAAACTCGACTTGATTAAGTTTCTTCTAATCATTGCTACATAGTTCAATCAGGCATGCATGCCTCTTATAAAGGATACTAATGCTTTTATATCAAATTTAGATGGCTTATCATTAAACTTACATTAAAAACAAGTAAAAACTAAACTGATTTTTATGAATATTTCCAACTTGTTATTACTATACAACTATGTGCACTCAGTGCTTATACATACCATAACTTAAGTAATTTCTTTATTTTAGATTACACCGTATATGAACAAAACGTTGTGTGGTAAAGTTGTTGCGACAATTCTGAGCGGGAATATTATCTACGCTCAGGAAAATGGTATCGCGTCACCTCCACATGGAAAATTACTTGTTTCCCTATAAACAGTAACAAATTAAAACATACTAACGTACATAATAATACACTTATGTATGTATATTTCATCTTGTTTGTAATGACATCAGATATCATGTCGTAAAAAAACTGGAAATGAGCACAAGAACGAGTTTACACCATCATTGAAATTATAAATGTACCTAGCAAATAATTAATTATGTTATTTGATGATTGCACCAATGACGTCAACCTGATTCAATAAAATATTGCATGGCTTTATCTGTACTTTCACATATCAATTACCGAGTATAATCAATAAGAAATACGAATATCTTGTGTCGTGTCGTCACATGCGACAACAAAAAGGTATTGAATGGATGACGAATACGTGCGTGCGTGCGTGCGTCTATCGCGTCACTGCGTGCGTGTCACACAATTTGTATATAAAATGGAATGAAATGTTTGCATTCAACACGTGCATGCGCCACGCTCGCACGTGTAGACTATGTGTAGTATAAAACCACCCGCCCACACGCTATAATTCTCCTCGTATTTATCGATTTTATGCTAGCCACTTAAAAAGGTAATGTATGTGTGAAATTTCTTTGTGTTCTATCAAAAAAAACTCTTATTAATATGTAATTGAGATTCAACTTGAAATTCAGGTCAAAATTTGATTCTATTTAAACAATCCTTGTTTGAAACTTTAATTAACTTAAACTATTTACTTGGTAGTTACTTAGAAGTTGTTATCAACCTTGATTGGTATAATTAATTTCAAATTTCATTAAATTTATCAACCGACACACTTCCTGTGCTTTACATCCCAGTGTTTTTCGCCCGAATCCGTGCAAATGCCGACCGCTTGACGCGAAGAGCGCGAAACCGTTGATATTCGCGTCGACCGACGGCGCCGACTCGCTCCTTGCATGCGGATGACAAAATCATGAGTCATAATGACGTAATCCGCACCGTATTACGTCAGCAAAGCGTACATGTGTTTCGGGCATGTGCGTCATACGATACGACGCGGCTCTCTCACCAAGCTCGCGCCCGCGCGCGATAAAATATCATCATCGCCGCGCGCCGTCGTCAACAGTGGTTCGCCTTCGCCTTCATGGCAAGCCGAATGAATGCACACGAACCAAACCTTATGCATGTTTCACTTGATAACACCATGCTTGTACTTTCAGTAAGTACTCGTAAGACCATTATATAGGGGGATAATGCTACATTCTAAACATTTTCAACTAAATGATTTAAATACGACCGTTAGACATTTATATCTTTTGGCAGGTGACTTGTGTGGTATTTGCAAAAGTCGCATATGTAAATAATTCAGCGATAATATTGCTATGTTCACTTATGTTCGTCAGCGCGAGCGCTTTATTTGAATTTCGTTTAATATGTATATTTATAAATTAATTCAAGGCCGTTGATTACGCATGTGGAACATAATGCTCGTTGATACGAAAATGCGCGCCTGCCGCCAAACTACTTACTAATAATGAACGATTGTAGTTATCATTATTCGTGGAACTACTAAAAAACCCCTGCCATCAATCACCATGCAATCAATGCTATCGCGCTCAAATGGAGCGAGTTTTATTCAACGAGCCTTCTTTTTCCTAGCCCAACATTTTCGAATTTCGCGCGGTTGCGCCTGCCGTCTGCACGCATGCCCCCCACGGACGGGCGCGCGCGCGCCGAGGCCGACCGAGTCGCTCCTCGGCGCGCGCCTTCGCCGCGGTCGGCCATATCTGTGACGCGCACTTTGTTGGTGTTCGCTCGTCCAGTGACGACCGCCCAGCGATTTTGACGTGGCTACTACGTATCGCCTTCGTTACCCAGTCCGGTGGCAGCAAGCTGGTGACGAGGAATACGTAACTGGTAAGTGTTGTGTGCTGTGTGTTGATGCCCGCAGCTGAAGAGCAGGCAATAATAACAAATCTCGGTGGTGCGGCGGCCGTGTGTGGACACGGCACCATTATTTCGGCGCGCGAATGCTCTCGAGGCTGGCGGGGGCTGTGAACGGTGCGCGCGGGCGGTGTGCTGTGTTTTGGGCTCTCCTCCGACGGCCGCCGATTTATCTCGCCGTCGAATATGGCGTCATATGATAACTCGCACGCATTGCGCCGGTTGGATTGAATACGCGACCGTCGACTTCGACTTGGACGTTCGTTTGTTCGTGTTCGCCAAGCGAACGGACGGCTGCAGCGCGTTTGTGTGCTCTGTGCCGTTGCGCTGCCGGTGGTGTTTGCGAGTGGCGAACTTAAATTTAGATTCTATTCCGGCGGCGTATTGCTCGCGCTCGCTGCGCGCCTCATTATCGATGGTATTTGGCGATTTCGTCTTGCGGTTGTGGCTGTGATAAAAAATACTTACGCGTTTTTGCGCGACCAGCGTTGCAATGTTATTGTCGATAGACGAACACTAAAAATATCCATCGGTGTGCGCACACGACGCACCGTCGTCAATAAACGTGATTAACAACTGTAACAACTTACGGCAGTCGATAAAGCACGCGATAATTCGAACGCGATTTGTTTGGATTACGGCATAAACAAATTCCGTAATTGCGCGCGTGAGAGAGGCGTGGGTGACATCATCGTTGACGTCACCGCCGTGCGTTGATTTGCGTTTGGGAGCCGCGGATTGCGCCAAGTGATGCGTTGGTCTTCGCGCGCGGCGGATGCATTGCGGATGAGCGACCAGCGTGCTGCCGCAGGTTAGTAATGCCTTTGCGGGCTTGGTTTGTTGCTTCTCGGCCACAGGTGCGCCGAGAGCGAGAGCGTCGACGTGCTGCTGCTGCTGCGAGCCAGCTGCTGCGCTACGGAGATGGAGATGGTCGAGGAAAACGGCACCGTCGATCCACTGGCTCCCTCGCCGGAGCCGCCGGTAATCTCTTCGGTAGGAATCACAACGCAGTCACAGCTGGTGGCGGCGGCCAATATTGTCCATCTAACATTGCCAACTAATGATCAAGCGCAAGCCCAGGTAGAGCTTGAGCGTTACTAACCCGCCTGTGTGGTTGTTTGCCCATTGTTTGGCGCGCGATTCTTCATCTGTTTGTTTTTTGCCGGTTTTAGGTGCAGAGCGTCATACAGCCCAACCAGCAATCGGTTATACAAACTGCAGCTAACATTCAGCCACTTGTTGGCAAGGGCAATGTCATCCTGGTGAGCAAGCCCAATTCGGTGATACAGACTGCTCAGGGCAGCATACATGCATTGCAGGTGCGTCATTTAATTTCCATTAAGTGGGTCATTATTCGTAATGATGCCGACGCGGAATGCATTTTTAGAAAGTGAAGCATTTAGTTTTCGTTATTTAGTTGAGACTGATTTTTAGGTGGTGGATGCGGCGAGCGACGACAGCTATTCGGAGGATGAATCCCCCAAGAAGCGAAGAGATCTGCTGACACGACGGCCGTCGTACCGAAAAATACTCAACGATCTTGGCGGGGGTGAGATTGCTGGTATGTTTATTATTGCATGCCTCTTTCGGTGGCTTTGTTCCAATTAAATTTTCAGATCTTATTATTGCATATTTTATTCATTAGATTTTGTTGTACCTAGTTGCGAAAACAAGGTAGATTTGAATCATTTCCGTTTCTATTAATTTGCATGCGAACAAACTATATTAACCAATTTGCATGCAATTGATAGGTTTGAAGAAAGAGGACTGAAATTTTAATTATCTGTCTGTCTGCATGTGTGTGCGAGTTGCTATATTGAAGTCTGTGTCAAATTGCTTCCAATTTTCATGAGAAATTGTGGTATGGGATTCTTATTTACGTGCGTCAAACAAAACACTGTAATTTAGTATGGGTGAAACACGTGTGTATAGTTAGGGTGAAGAATAGGAACGAATTAGAACGTAATCATGGAGCCTTCATCTTCACCACCTCTTCGATACGTACTTAGCACGTAGCATACGACTATGGAAGTTGATTGGAAATTCATTTGGTGTTCACAGAACCAAAAGTCGAGCCGACTTCCTCAGAGGAGGGCGACAGTGAGCTATCGTCTCACTCAATCCCATACCACACAGGTCAGTTCAAATGTATGCGCGTCGGCGAGCAACGTCGCGAATATTTTATATTTTAGCGTAACGTTAGCTTAGATTCTCTATCAAATTTCACCACTGTCGGCGGGATTTCCATATCATGGTGTGTGTGTATTATATGTTTCACGTAACCCAAATAGTCGATGCAACCAGTCGTTATCTCGTTACTAACAACAATCTCTCGTGCATCGACGAATTCATAGTTGATTGGAAACTCACGCGTGTGGATCTATAGTTGCTTAAAGTTTTACATTCACTTACTTGTTAGAAGCGAGGCGTGCGGTTTCTTTTGCCGTTGGTTCTGCAAAACTCGTTTGAGGTCCCCGTAAGTATTTGTCTCGGTAATGCCGCTTGCCTATTGCCTTGCATTTGCTCGATTGTACGCTGCGTGGCTGTCTTGTCTTTATTATTTAAACAAATCCTACGAAACCAACAACAAATGAACTCGATGCGTCATTAATAGACATTACAAACCGTAGCTAAGATACTTACGTCGGCTTATGATGTCATTATAGACGCATCACGAATTCATTCAGTTAGGCTTCTGACGTTGATTGCTTTACTTTGTTTGTTTTCTGGTTTTTATTTGAGCGCATTTCTCTGCACGCCATTCACCATCCGTCGAGGAAGGCAAATTTTGAGGGATCTTGCATTGTTGTTGTTACAGTAATACCGGCAGGTGCAATACAGATATCGAGCGGCGAGGGTGGTCAAAGCATTCATACGCTCACGATGACGAATCCTGGTGCGGGCGGTGCGATTGTTCAATACGCACAAGGCCAAGAGTTCTTTGTTCCAGGTAAATGCTGGCTCTCTTCCCCTTTCCACTCTTTTCTCCTATGGCTTACCAACGTATTTTAGCTCTACCTATTCCGTACATAATGAAATCTTGATACAAATGTTTCTTGTTGCAGTTGGCACGCAAAGCGTAACGATTACCGGCGGTGGTGAAGATCAGTCGCGTAAGCGCGAGATGCGCCTACTGAAGAACCGGGAGGCGGCGCGAGAATGCCGGCGAAAGAAGAAGGAGTACATCAAATGTCTGGAGAATCGCGTCGCTGTGCTGGAGAACCAGAACAAGGCGCTGATCGACGAGCTAAAGACACTGAAGGAGCTGTATTGTCAGACGAAGGTCGAATGAGACGACGACAACGAAGGCGATGCAACGTTCGTATTTTGGATGTGGACGATAACGATGAGTGCGGACACCACATACGCGTGCTGCGCGCTGGTGGCGACGATGATGTGCCGCGGGTATCGGACACACGCTTACTTACAAGTAACAGATTACCGAATAATCTCAAGTAGATGATTTATGCGTATTATGATGGCGATTCAACATATTGGGTGTTTCAAGTGCAAAGTTTGCGTTACACACGGATTCGTACAACAAGATTTTGATTCAGATATTTTATAAATATTACGGATACAAATACCAGCGACGAATGATGAGAGCGCATATGGTTGAGGTCCGAATATATGCCATCATTTTATCCCGCCTTGCGACCTGGCGTCGATAGTGAATTTGAGTTGATAAAGAATGGCAGGATGCATCTATACCGGTTTCCCATTACTTTGGTTTTTCGATGGGAATCTGTACTCCGGCAATTTTCTTTTGTAAATTGTGTACTATAATGAGACGAAACTAATTTACTGTGTAAAACAGGTTTAAGGAAAAAGGCTTGTGAGAGGTATTAAGAATAAATAAGCCAAGTTTTAATGTATATAGAGACAGTACGAACGGGCATGCAAATATTGATTGTGCAAATTGAATGATGAATTCCGTCGCCGTACGATTACGATACTATTCACATTTGTTTCGACAATGACAATTGGTCGGCAAAGATGATGACGTTCGGACCTGATAGCGAGTGCCTTGTTGATAACTTATTATTATTGACTTTGCCAGAATGCTTGAACTTTTCCAATTAGTGCATCATTTGTTCACGTGTACAATATTCAACCTGGTCGGTGCCATATTAATTATCTATGAGATGAAGAAAAAGTCAATGATTAATATAGGAATTCAGTGAATAAATCGTACTACTAGAAAGAAAGAAGAAGAAAAAACACATCTATATCAACCGGCCATAACGATTCAAAACGTTTTGAAAATCAAATCGATAGTAAAGATAAGTCTACATACATCTATTCACACAAAACACAATTTTCAGCCCACATTAACTCGAATTTTCTAGAAGATATCTATTTTGATAATTTGCCCCCCATTGTGCAAAGGGATAAGAAATTCACAAATGATCGTATTGAACTATTCAGTCATCGGGAGACGAGAAATCTGTAAATATGTATTGTATACACAATCTATATTGACTGTAATATTCAATACTTGTATTTTTACACTACACTTGATAAGCATATCAAAAAGGGCGGCAACATGATGTGACGAGTTAGGAATTTAAGCGAAAAATGTACAAAAGAAATCTATATAAACCATGTATAATCGTCTACATTTGATACGTGTGGTGAGCATGCAGATTGAACGCGTTCATGCGCGGCAAAGTAGCACGTCGAAGAAGGTCGGCGGACGATGATTTGATTAAAGTTTATTAGGTATTAGTGATGGAGAAACAGTGGGAAGGATAATTGGACGTCGCGCAACAAGTGTTGGCTCGCGCGGATATAAATCTCGAAACATTACGCGCCCATGCCTATTGCATTCACGTTTTTACTTAAATAATTTATGAAACCACATTTTTCTTTTTACGTTTTAGATGTGTACATATATAATTCTAGATCAAGCGTTTAATTTTCGTTATTGCTGACAATTTTTGTGCATAATTCTAACAATGTAATGAATGGCAAATGCAAACGAGACGCAAGGATATGCGGCGTTGGATTCAAGTTTAGTTTTGTTGTACATGTTTCAGGGTTTATATTGTTGTTTGCTATCTCAGTAGTCTTTATAAAGAACATGAAATTGTAGTAAGAGAGAATTTGTAAATAAGATTCAAATATATAGATGTTATATTAAATTATCCTCATGTGTCCGGTTGAAACCACCATCAACAAGACTCACCACCCCGTTAATAGCATATCATTTATTTATAGGATGGCAATCCACAATAATTAATGTTATTTACCTGTTTTTGTGCCGTTGCGGTGCGCTGTAATTATCGGGTCATCGGTCATCGGCACCCACTGTTGACGGAAGCGGAATCAGAAAAAATGGAAGAGTATCGATCAAAGTCACGGTACGCGCCGCAAAATAGAAATAATTTTTATTGATGATTCGGATCCGCACAACCCCGATCGGCAGCAATAAATAACGATAGCAATAAACTGCGTCGAAAGCACGCCCGCACACAATGTGAACGAGTTTTATTCAAGATTTCGATTATTTACGTTTATCGTTCGATAAGTCGTAAATTTCAAAATCATTTGCATACCCTATATTCATATCAAGAAGATAATTTCGCAAAGATAATGAAGTGGTGAGAGAGGAAACTGCATCAAAAAATCGGAATAAAAGTTTATTGGTTATTAAAATTATTTAGTGTCGGTCTTTCACAGAGTTCATATATATTATTTTTTATACATAAAATGTGTCGTTTGAACTTAAGAAAATAAATCAACAATATATTTTCTTTATTATTATTTATCATTCATAATCGCTGCGTGTCATTTACCTCCGTCCTCGATTACTTCATGCCTTCAGTTTTCAATCGTGATTCTCTTTCACTGCATCCCCGATATACATAATACACTTTCCTGGTGGGAAAGCGATCCATAAGGATGATGCCTGTGTGTGTGCCATTTATTATATAACTTCGCATTCTTTCATTTTATTTATTTTTATATCAGTAATAATAGTAATTTCTCATCATTAATATCATTTATATACAATTAGATGACTACATGAAGATGTCTCATAGTTTACGTTATTTATAGTTCATCATGTGTGTGTTTTATTCGTCCGTCACACTAATAACGTTAATCATAGTAAATAGTAGATAATGAAAAGTATAATAATTATACGTCGTAATCATAACATCGTTTACATGTTCAGTGTTCGATTTTCCCTTCTTCCACTTCAATTACATTGTAATAATATTTCTTTTATATATTTTTGAATTTTAACATTCAACAATTTAATTCATGATGGACATCACATCATTCATCGCGTTGTGTGTGTGTGTGTATTGGGGGAGTGTAATAGCTTATCGTCATTAGTAAGAATTCTATTAATCATAATAACCGTAATAATAATCATAATAACCTTATGTCTTAGTATGCAGGATTTCATTTATCGGTATATTACACGTAATTTATTCACATCATCATTTATGCCAACGAAGAGAGCAAGGAAAAAACAATAATGGAATCGAATCGGAGGGCGTACGCCCAACGTCGTTCTCGTAAAACATTTAATACCCCATCGTTATCATATATGCACCCTTCTTCCCCCTCATTTTCATATTCAATTCATTCGCTCGGTATCGAATTCGCGCACATCGCACTCGCATCGCATCCATTCTCGCATTCATTCTCAGTACACGTCTAAGGACATTATTTTATGTAATAAGTAAGTGTTTGTTATCATTAATCTCGTTAAGTACAAACAAATATAGCCACATTTATCATTATCGTTAATAAGTTATCGCTAGAAAGTATTGATTCTTCTTTATTCATCCTCTCATTTTTTTCTGTGTCTCTTTGCGCTCGTTCTCTCGGTGAATTACTTCGCAGCTCATTTATTACGCTTTCATTTGTGTTTTGCTGCGGCCCCATTATAATTAGCACATGCACGACGCACTTTGGGATATAGATCTGCGGCGTGGACGACGATGATTTTGCAATTTACTTTGCCTCTCTTGCCTCCG
>JARJDR010007458.1:10000-12070 GCA_030264135.1 Myllaena sp. GC000078 | reverse complement strand
AAACCGGCGAAGAAGAAAATCAACACCTGCGCAGCCATGTCCTCTTCGGTGAGCGCCGTGCGGCGGTTGTGCGAGGCCTTGCCGACGTGCGACTCCTCGACGGTGGCGAAACCGGCATCCTTCTGCTCCCCGTTGTCTTCGTATTGCAGCCGCCCTTTGCGCGCCTCCATCAGCAGGTTGATCATGTCCGGGCGGATGATATGCTGTTCTTCACGCACACGAACGGTGTCCTTGACGAGCGCCCTGAAGAATTCAGCGGTGTGCGGTGGAAAGAGGCTCAACTTAAACAGCTGCAAAAATTATACTTAATACTTAATATGTTTATGAATCAAAAATAAATTGTTTGCCATACTGTTGCCAATTTGGGAGCCAACACAGCCAACAAGAACTTGAGGTTCTTGATAAAACCGCTGAAATCGGTCACTTCCTTGCCGTTCATGTAAAAGTCATTCGTTGGCTCTTTGAGCGAGTCGACGGTGACGCCAAACGCGCAGTTTGCAATCACGTCGTTGGCAAAACGTGTGAAGGAATCCTTCAACTCCAAATCCATAATGGCGTTGTTCTGCTTCCAGTAGAAGTCGACATATTGCTGGGCGGATTTTTCCATCAGCGCAAACATGGAACGCATCTTGCTGGCGGTAAATGTGGGGCTGAGCGTTGCGCGCATGTCTCGCCATGTGTCACCTTTCAGGGCGAAAAGATTCTTAGTCCACAGGGGATCGGTGCCGTCAGCTGTGAACTGGCGATGGTCCACAAAGTGATCAAAGTCCTTGACGGTGATTTGTTTGATCAAGTCCGGATCGCGCAGCATCAAAGTCGGCAGAGTGGTTTGATACAACCCAACATATCTGAATAATTCGCAGAATTAATTACGCAAAATGCGATTTCAATGTAGATAAGGACCTTGCATCCTTATGGCGATTGTAAGCTGTCTTTACCATATCCAGCATGGTTTCTTGTCGGAAAAACGCCCAGAAATTGTCACCCAAGATGGGAATTGGTGGTCCTTGCTTAACATGTTTTTCGGTCCAGTACATTTGCGGTTTGAGGAGGAAGTAATAAAACAGCAGCGCTGCCGTTAGCGCGACTAATATCCAAAACATTTTGATCTAAAGAACAAAAACAATTAAACTAGTTAATTTCACAATAATTTCAGTTGCTATATCACTAAATTTACCAATGTTGGATTGATTTAAATGATAACTCTTATCTGAATATTGTAGTTATTGATGTAAATGATAAAATGTATATTCGGAATTTCGAGTGCTTTATTTACCTATCTAGAAATACTTTTACTCAATTCCGTTATAAACAATTTACACTTAAATTTTAAACAATTTGTGAACCGAACACGGCATCGTTAAAAATACATCTGGCGAAGCCAAATCCAGCTACCGACTCAATGAACGCAGAAACAAACTTGAAATGAGTTTCAATGCTAAATTGATCCACGTGCCGAACGAATACCTAACAAATAACAGCCAGTACCTATCTACAGATAGTATAAAAAAGGAGCGCTAATAATTTTTATTGCGGTGAACAATAAATATTTGAATAGCATTCAATCATCGCTCAGTATAGCAATGTGGGCGGGGATGTGCTCGTCTCAATCAAGGTTTTTGCTCGTAATTATGTGTATGGTCGAACTTGCGTCACATATGCACAAGTGCGGTATATGTAGACAGATATTCATGCAATACTTATCTAATCAGCGGAGCAAAAATAGACGTCAATTATCGGTCTGGAATGATTCGACAATATTCAGGTATCAATGCATAATTATTATCAAAAACTTGTTTCTGGTAAATAAATTAAATAGCATTATAACAATGTATTGCGTGAAAATAAGTGATGACCGGTTTATAAAAACATTATCAAGTCTTATTTTGTTTATCCCGGACGCACTAGATATGAATATAAAGCAGCTAAGTTATAATATTGATAATTTAATTGATGATGAACTTACGTTATATGATAATGAGCTGCAGTCGGAATATGTAACCAGATTGAATACACTAGCACTAACTAATCGGGAGAATGCTCCACGAGTCAAGCGGGACGCTTGATCGG
>JARJDR010007458.1:0-5000 GCA_030264135.1 Myllaena sp. GC000078 | reverse complement strand
CGGCCGACGATGGCACTGGTTTACTAATGCTCGGCACTACCACCGCAGCGATGCGATTGGGATGCACTAATTTACTCGCCAATGGCGGCGGTGGCGGGGTGGTTGCTTCCGGTTGGTGATGCACAGTGTATTCCAATTGCAGCGATTCACTAGCGGCCAATTTGGGGGGTTTGACCACCACATAACGCACCGTGTCGGAAAAGTGCCCTTCGTTATCATTTCGGCGATCGGCAAGGCTCTGCAGGTCGGCGTCGGCGTGAAAGAACTGATAACCGCCGTGACCGTTGGTGAACGAGCGAATTGGCGCCACTGCATCTTCGTCGTCGTCATCGCTGGCATGCGCTATCATGCATTGGGCGAGCATGAGGGCCACGATGATTACGATTTTCTGCGCACAAAGCAAACATCATCCCATTATCTCATGCCGCGCGCATTCGATTGCAAGGACCATTGACGTAATGCTTTGATGATTACGCATCATACTCACCATGTTGCCTTGGCGTTGTTAACACTTTATCACGAAATCGCATAAATTATCAGGCCGTGTACTTGATCGGATGAGCGAATGATGGGACGCGGCAGCTCACGGCACCGCGTCTGCGTCTGCTACCGAGATACTAAGCAGAATCGCACCGGCGTCTAATTACTTATACGCTTTAAAAGACTGCTTCTTTTTCAAAAAAAGTATCCAACAGTTTCTGTTACATATAGATATATTTCTCAGCGTAGCGTAGCAGTATCGCGGCGGAAGAATGCTGGCTGAGGCGCACTCGCACACGCACTGGCTCGCGAATGCTTTATTCTTCTTCGCAACGTGTGTGAATAAAGTGTGTAATTTTTTTAATCTGTAGCAGACGCGCGACCGACGACTTCGCGAGATGATGCCCATGCGCGCCGCGCTAATGTCGAACAGATAATGTCCGGAATGGAGGTAGTAAAACAGCGAAACGACTTTAAGCCATCCGCTAATACGACGGCCGGCGTGGAGCGCGAAGTGGTATGTACGAGCGCAAGAAGGGGGTTTTATGATTTAAGCGGCGGTTTTTTAGAGCACTTTTTTTGCGGCCTGCCTGCGCGACGCATGATGTCTTTAAGGCATTCGCGCGTCAGCTCGCTTAACATGTGTATTACTCGTACTCAGCCACCAACACTTTACTCTCGGCCGCAATGCGCAAGAAAAGCTAATATACTTTTTGCATACCGGCGAAGTGGTAATTTGCGTCGTAATTAGTTTTGAAATGGCGAAATTATTGTCAACGCACCGCACCAGGCGGCGTGCTAAAAGAAAATTAATTGTAATCGTAATTTAATCAAAGTTATTGCTTAGCATAGCATCAATAAAATCGATTAAGTATTACAAAGTTAATTTGTAAGTTGTAGTCGTCGTTGGTCTTGGACTCGCATGTAGGTTTATTGCATCCTCTGCGCCAATAAACTATAAGTATCGAAGACGACCAAGAAGACCAAGAAGAAGAAGAAGAAGTCGAGGAGTAAAGTATTAAGTATACGCTTGGTTGAACAAAATCCAGTTAGGTTCTGCGCCGCGCATAGATCGCTCATTATTATCTTTGGCACAATCGCTAACAAGTCGAAATTGTTCAATGTGCTCGCATTGTACGTAGAGCCAAGCAGAGAATCAAATACCTTGCGCGATATAAAGGAAGCCGGCACGGATGGAATTTTATTCACGGCCTGCGCAAAACAACAATGAAGCGCCGAAGCGCAAACCATACAAGAGTACAGTTACCGCCCGGTAACTTAAACTTTTGTATTATGCTTCAACAATAATGAGTATACAGCAGCAAATAATTTATAGAAAAAATTTTATCCGGATGGAATTCGTACTAAGTATTCCATTCTATCACTGTCTTTCAAACTAATTGCTAGGCGGTTAAATTGGTTAAATTGGTTACTTATCGAAAGTGATAATGAAATTGAAACTGAACAAATTATCCTTCTAACTCAACCCAAAGCAAAATAGTTAGACTTATAAATTTGCACATTTAAGTAAAACAAAGCGGTGTAACTGTTAACTGCGCCCCACATCCGGTCCGCGTAAATTGGGTGCATCTGAACGGTAAAAAAGCAATTAATAACCATTCACAATATTGCGGTTCTCATGATTTAAAACGCACATAAGCACCACCACATTCATATTCCATATATAATTACGGTCAGTACGTATTTACTTGTTACAGGCAGCTACAAATGATGCTAAAACAATAAACTGTTTAATTACGTTCACTTGCATGCATAAACGTTGATTATTACGACGTCCAAGTTATGTGTAATGGATCCACGGACGCTTAACATGAGTCATAGTATGGATTGGCAAAGATTTTAACGCGATACCGATCGCTTTTCTAATTTTACGAAATTTTCCGTTGTGTAACTAAATTTATTTGCGTTTAATCAACGATCAATGGCATCAAGTAATTAGTTATAACTTACTATAACTATTTATTGCATTTTAATAACAATAAAGAGAAGGCGCGAAAAATCTGACCGCCGCGTTTTTAGTAATGTTAATTAATTAGTAATGCACTAAATCATAAATTACCACACATTTCAAAATGTTTTCGTTTGTCAACGAATGGTATTCTAATTAATTACAGCCAAGTTATGAATATGAATTCGTGTTCGTCGTGCATGTGCGAGTATGGTGTTTGCGTTCGTAATTATTACGGCGGCGCCCGTCACGCTGCGTGTAAACTTGCGTTATTACCTGTAGCGGGTGCACAAAAAGCGCACAACGCCTACCGGCGCCGCGCCGCACGAAAGGAAGCCTCGACGTCAACAAATTAACAAGAAAAATAACGTCGTATTATGATATAATTGCTTCTAGTTACTTAGGTATATGCATAGAACTATTTGGATTTGCCTGTGCATTTCAAAGTTGTTGGAAAAGGAGATTAATCATCAGACGGCGCACCGCATTACGTTACAGGTTTATAAAAGTCATAAGTAATAAGTATTCAAAGATAAAAACTAGTTTTGAAATTTAATATAACTTATACGAAGCATTATTTATTGAAATGAAGTCTCTCTCGAACAATGGTGAAAACCAACTTGCAATGACTTCCTCCTTATGAAGTAATTATTTCATATAAGGCATTAAACAATATCAACGTACTTATAAACACTTTTATTTCAATCATATTAAAGGCACACATTAATTTACAGCGCGTAGGAAATTACGTTTGTTTTTTGACCAGCGCAACGATGAGATCAAATCTTTTAATTAAAATTGAATAATCCCAGAAAAAAATCGGAAAGAAAAAATTGTTTGTTCCACCAAGCGGAAAGATTCCACGTTAAATTTGCACACAATGGAGAACTTATTTACCAAAATCATTTAGTTGCAATTCATAGTTTTGACACATTCTAGCAAAAATTTGCATTTCCTTAATTTATTATTATAAAGTAATCTGCAATGATGCGAACGAAGCGAAATACGCCAAATTAACAATTCCGCAGTGTGGAATTCAGTTTTAGTTAATGATGTGAACTTGTGCGCACCATAAATATTTCCCACTCAATGCGTGCATCACTTTGCCGACTGAATGAGAAGAAGAAATTCTTAGCACACGAATTACTATAACTAAATTACCGGAATGTAATCTGCGGCGCCGAGTAAGACATTCTATTTACATTCGATCTGCGTGCCGGTTGAAAAAGAAACAGAAGCAAACCAGCCGCACTTCTTGTGAGCCTCTCGCATTAGTATAAATTGTTCACAGCTTCTTCAAAGTCAATGTGAGATCTTTTTTCAAGCGCACGCTAGCGTTAATGAGTAATTTAATGATACCTACGCATGCAGTGTGAATGCTGCAAAAATGATGAATGCGTCGATGGACGAGCAAAACGTCATCATATCTGAGAACTCTCGCAAAGTAAGTATTGTTATTGTCCTAGAAATTGATTATGATAAGTAGCGGTTCAGCACTGAGCACTTGCTGCCGAATGTCATTATTTATTGTGGAAAATATAATAATAATGGAAATTACAATATAATGTATACTTTACTAGATACAATTAAAGACAATTTGAATGCGTTGTGTGAAAAAAAAAACGGATTGGAAAGATCGAAAGTGTATTTTATATAATTTTCTACTCTATTTTGATGCCGAGATAGAAGAGTTTGCTTGGTGGCGATTTGCGTATTGGCACTTTGCTAACGCAATCGACGCCGATTGACCTTAAAAACAAATTCGACATCGCATCAATATTTATGTAAAAGTATGAATTAATGAAGACACAGCATGTAGCACACACCATATGTTCAATTGCTGGAAACTTCTCAACTTTTACTTGGTGCGCGAAAGAAGCAGTTGCGGGCGATTGGAACTCCTCCTACCTTTATATACGCGATACGCGATCAAACGAAATCGCGCGTAATGCATAATGGGTGCAAATGCCCATACATGCACGTACATAACGAATACCTTCTATGTAGTTTCGTTGATTTCGATTTAATTTCATTGCGTTCACGATCATTTAACAGCATTAATTGTTGGTACGCACGGTATAGTCGAAATTGTCGAAATTTCAATGCTTTTTGGGTGCGCACAATCGATACATTGTCGTAGAATGGGTATGATTAATTGTTTGGCCATTGCACCATCGATTCTATCTTTTTTTATGTTTCTTCATTGCATAGCTCTACAAATGACATTTAGAATCCATCCTCCCACTACGCATGATTCGGTGGGTGTGTGGGATCGAATCCCAAAGTTTGCCGATGGCCCGAATTCGTACAAGATGCTCGCTACTTACTATAAATCCCATCTCGTTGCTCCGCGCGTGGACATTCATCAATCTCGTGCGTGTGTATAATATCGGAATTACGCGCGGATAATTTATGTCTACCTTCAACTCCGCCAAGCACATTAATTATAGTTAAATATATACTTATATTGAAGGCGATCACGTCAGCTATGACAATAGGTGCATAACACATCATTTATCATCGCAAGAGAAGTAGAAGAATCCATCGATAT
>JARJDR010007453.1:0-59158 GCA_030264135.1 Myllaena sp. GC000078 | reverse complement strand
GGAGACTAGAACACAATGGCTGCAGAAAGTAAATGTATTGGCAGGAATTCTCGGCAATCACGTAATAGGGCCTTATTTTATTGATGGCAATCTAAATAGTGTTAAATACAACCAACGAGGGAAAATTCCTGCAATTGGCAAACGCAACAGAGCATTCGCATGTTAAATCCACGTAGGTCGGCCGATCGAATCCCGCCCGGGGCGATTATTGTTCCCCCGTTTTTTTCTTCCACTAAAAATATTTATTCAATTCAACTAAGCAATATCAGTTCTAAATGGTACAACTAATAAGTATACATTGTTTCGTGCTGAAATTCCCGACAGGAAACCCATTAACACGACCCAAAGATTTAACATGTAAATCCCTATGGCCACAAGATAAAAAAACGCCCTGTAAATTAATACACAATAGAATATACATTAATGTTTATGCTTCTCTAGTAATAAATATATCTTAAAATATAATAAGTAAACCATCCATCTCTGTACTTGTTATAATATTAGAAGAAACTAACATCAATAATTTGTATTATAAACATTTATAGAGAATCATCTGTAAAGTTAGTTGTCGATATTATTTCATTTTCTTTTGTATTACAATTTATTAAATCCATCGGATTTATTCCTTTCTATTAAGAAACCTGACATTGCTCAGATTTGCCCTTCATAGTCACCGGACCACGATATGTGAAATCAAACTGATTGTCGCGATTTTCTTCCAAAGATGCATAGCTGCAAACAACCAACAACGACGTTGAAACTATCCGAGAAGCCTTAGAAAACAATTGCATTTAGGTAATCCAATTATGAATTGATTAGTACAGCCATCAAATTTTCTGCCAGAAGCAAATCCATCGCCATGAGTGCAACATATAATCATCCTATTGTGCAAGCACTTTTTGATGTTGAATTAAGAAAATCACACTCGCGTGATGCTGAATCGTATTTAAAAAACCTTCTCCATAAAGCAAGTGCGTATTAATTAGGTAAGAATTGACATTGGTTACTATAATAGATGCTCGCAGGACTGGATAAAAAAACGGAAGCCTCTATCATTGCAGAGATCGCATATACTAATACCTTATATACTAATGATTACTGGTACTTAGCAATGAAATTTTGCGTATATTGCGATCTTCCTGCGCAATTAGAGGAAATGCTGTACGTAGAATACAATTCGTATCGCTCATTAGCATCGTTCATGATGAACTCGATCATTTGCGGCGACGACCGACTTGCGCGTAAGTTATGCGGGGAGGGTGCACACGCTGTCACCGCTGAGGAGGGTATGTGCGCACTGCTTTATGCCGCCCGCCATGTGCGCCGCACTTTTAATGGTAACAGCCTTCTAAATGTACCGATGCTGGGTTGCAGCTATCGTACACTACTAAGCAATTTATGCGTGCTGGGCCAACCTGATTTTGTGCACCGCCTGTTACGACATGGTGCACACGTCCATTATGGCATCTTCGACGACATGCTGAATGAATTGTCCCGGCCTTCTGCAATGGACACTCACTGGCAATGCTTCCGGCTGCTCGCCATGTCCACGACGAGAGTGTTTAGCAATATAGGCGGTAGTAAACGGACCTGGCAAGATATGCAAGCAAAATATGAGATTGTGTTCCGCAGTCCATATATGACTGATGACCTGCGAACACAGTGCGGTGCTGATGTGTCCAGTTTGAAGCATTTGAGTGGATGCGCAATACGTGACAGATTAGGGAGAAATTATGCATTGCCAGATGGAATCGGAACATTGCCGTTGCCAAAGCATTTGCAAGACTACGTCGATTTGCAATAACTTACCTGTATGCCGACTCGGAGATGTTGATGCGATCCGGCCCGCCAGTCGTTTCGGTGCGGCTGGTCAGATTAACTGTGTTACCGAAGAGGCAGTATCGTGGCAGGCGGTGTCCAATGACGCCAACCACCATTTCGCCAGAGTGGATTCTGATTGTAATTTTTTGTATTATTATTCATTAAACTATTGCAATTGTCAAGATTTTGATTTAATTTACGACGTCCTCATCGTCCAGATAAGATAGATATCGCGACAATTTAGCGTGAGTTTGTAGTCCGCCTCGAACTGTTTAGACATTACCAAGATGAATTATTTAAGGCTTCTTCAGCGAAGAAACCGCTCAGAATCGCAACGAACAAGCGAAAGACAACAACACTATGCAGCACTATGGTAAATTCGAGAAGGGCAAGCCAGGATTACTGGATTTTCCCGATCAATTGTTTGGCTCGTCCTTCACTCTTGTAACAAACCTCTCAGAGACAGTTCGACACTTCATAATCGTACGCACTTATTTACGATCGAATTGATTAACAATTAAATTTACTTTTACTTTTAGAATCAGGTATTACGAACGCAACGCTTGCTTGAATCAATGCGTTCCCTTCTGCGTGCTGTTTTTTTTTTTGGGGCCAAAGGAATTGTAATCGAGGAAACAACAGATTCTTTCAGACGGTACTAGTAATGATGTTAAAATAATTAAACCAATGGTTTGTTTCAGTTTGAATAAACAGTCAAAGCTGTTGCTCGTTGTGTATTGAGCGCACAATCACTGACGACCGCATCCATCTATCGTCCATATAGACTTGAGTAGCATATAATTGAATAATTAGAAAATGGAAGTGTCTTTAATATGTTATGTATGCAAGTAAGAGATAAGATGTTAAATGTAGTGTATAAGACGTTGTATGCAATACAAGATCAGTAATAGTAATTCGATCACACGGATACGTTCGCGTTACTCTACCATCTCACCAGCAACCTACAGATCTACTGCGCATAGTGCGCCAAGGAGTTGGTGTTCCATCAGCACGAGTCCACCTTTGCCACAATGGCCTTTTGGTCATCGCACGAAGCAGGTTAATTATATTAAGTGTTAATTTTTAATTATATTTCAACGTGGATATTCACAATGTAAATTTGTGATTCTTAACATCTTTATTATAATATTAGATGAAACTAACATCAATAATTTGTAATATAGACATTTATATAGATTCAATTTCGTGTTAAAGTTAATTGAAGGTAATACTTAATATTCTCTTGTGTGCAAATTTATGAAATTCCTCGAATTTATTCCTTCCTATTAAGAAACCAGACATCCATCGGCTCAGATTTGCCCTTCATAGTCACCGGACCACGATAGGTGAAATCGAAGTGATCGTCGCGATTCTCTTCCAACGATAGATACCTGCAAACAAGACACAACGATGTAGACACAATCCAAGAAGCCTTAGATTGAATTATGAATTGATTACAATTGTACAGCTATCTCAATGCAAAATATGCGGATAGGTTTGACAGGTTAGTGCCTCTCACTCTCACTCAATAACAGCGCGTAGGTGCGAACGAGAGAAAACGATATCCGTTCTCTCTCGTTCGCACAGTGAGAGTGAGAGGCACTAACCTGTCAAACCTAACTGGATAATTTGCACGGAGTTTAACGTGATGTATGTCCATATGAAGACCTTTGCTATGGGTACAACATTTAATCATCCTATAGTGCAGACATTTATTGCTGCTGATATAGAAGAATGGCACACGGGTGTTGCTGAACTGTATCTAGAAAAGCTCCTCAATAAAGCAGGTGCGTATTAATTAGGGAAGAATTGACATTGGTTACAATAATGGATGTACACAGGGCTGGATAAAGAAACGGAAGCTGCTATCGTTGCTAAAATCGGAGAACATAATAGCTTTAGGATTGGTCATTGTTACTGGTACTTTGCAATGAAATTTTGCGTATATCGCAAACTTCCGGGGCTATTAGAGCGAATGCTGGGCGTACAATACAATGTCAGTTGCACTTTAACGCGGTTCATGATGAACTCGATCATATGCGGCGGCTACCGTCTTGCAGGTGAGTTACACGACGAGGGTGCACACGCTGCCACCGTTGAGGAGGGAATGGACGCGCTGCTTTATGCCGCCCGCCATGTGCGCCGCACTTTTAATGGCTATCGCCTTCTAAATGTACCGCTGCAGCCATTCGGCCATTGTACACTACTGAGCAATTTATGCGTGCTGGGCAAACCTGACTTGGTGCACCGCTTGTTGCGACATGGTGCACACGTCCATTATGGCATCTTCGACGACATGCTGAATGAATTGTCCCGGCCTTCTGCAATGGACACTCACTGGCAATGCTTCCGGCTCCTCGCCAAGTCTACGACGAGAGTGTTTAGCTATATAGGCGGTAGTAAACGGACTTGGCAGGATATGCAAGAAAAATATGAGATTGTGTTCCGCAGTCCAAATATGACGGATGACCTGCGAACGAAGTGCGGTGCTGGTGTGTCTAGTTTGAAGCATTTGAGTCGATGCGGAATACGTGACAGATTAGGGAGAAATTATGCATTGCCAGATGGAATCGGAACATTGTCATTGCCAAATGATTTGCAAAACTATGTTGATTTGCAATAACTTACTTGTATGCCGATTCTGAGATGTTGATGCGACCCGGCCCGCCAGTCGTTTCGGTGCGGCTGGTCAAGTTAACAGTGTTGCCGAAGAGGCAGTATCGGGGCATGCGATGTCCAATGACGCCAGTCACTACTTCGCCCGAGTGGATTCCAATTGTAATTTTCTGTAATATTGTTCATTAAACTATTGCAATTGTAAAGATTTTGATATTATTTACGACGTCCTCCTCGTCCAGATAGATATCGCGACTATTGTCCATCATATCAAGAGCCAGTCGGCAGATATCTCGGGCGTGGGTGGTGCATGGCTCGGGCAGGCCGCTGACCACCATGTACTTATCGCCGACCGTTTCCACCTTGTAAATGTTCGGATTGCGCTTTGGGTCCGTAAGCACATCGAAAGCGGTGTACAATTGATTGAGCATCTGCACGATCTTCATGACGCCGCGCGAATCAGTGCGTGTGGCGCACAGTGCCGAGAAGCCGACAATGCCGGAGAAGAGCAACGTCACGCAGTCGTAGCGTCGCGCTGGCACCGGCCGCTTATGGCGCAGCTCATTGGCGACGCTTATTGGCAACACCGAATATAATAATCTGCACAGACCATAAATCATCTAAGTATTCACAGTAATGTGTAGTGAATAGTAGAGTACCGATCGGTTTTCTTCTTCTCGTCATCTAGTTCGCGATAGGTCTGCTGGAGTTTATCAGTGAGAAATTCCAAATTCCGGGTGAGTTTGTAGTCTGCCTCGAACTGTTCGGACATCAGCACCAGATCGCGAGTGGCATCGTGTAGTGGTATATCACTGATATACAAACCACGCCTTGACAAATACGAAAATTTATTTCAAAGTCATTGCATGACAAAGTTGATGGTGTTACCTGGAGAGATCATCGAGATTCATCACGCTCGGATAGCAGAGGAAAATGACGAGATCCGTCTCCGGCACGTACATCATCTGCCCTTTGAGCCGCATCGAGCGGTACTCGGCGGGCGCATCAACTTCCATCACACCCGGGCGTGTCTTCAACACGTAGATGGTGTTGATGTGCGAGAGGATGTTCTCGAAAGTGAGTTCCAAATGTGGACGAACCTACAACATTATACCCAAATTAATCCTGAAGCGGACTAGCAAAGTATTTGAAAAAGAAGAGGTTTTTACCGGATCAAGAATATCAGTAACGCGACATTCCCCAGAAATAATCGCTGGAATAATGCGAGCTGCAGTGGTACCGCTCTGCACAATCCGTAGTTCGCGGTCAAACATGATGTGAAATGGAAAGATGCGACAGAAGGTGGCGGCGCTGACTTTGGGCTCTAAAAGCTTAGTTTAGAAAGAGATTAATTTGAATAGCGTTGTGCATTGCTCACCGAGCGAAAGTGTTTGAATCTCATCAATTTCAGGTAGTTGTGCACGAGCTGGGCCAGATGTTTCAGTGATAAGAAACTGAACATGGTCGCTCTCGTCCTTGGTGGTGAGTATCTCCACCTCGACTTCGGTTCCATGCAGTTTTGAAGCCACCGCCTAATTAAATTATTGATCTCTTTGTATTATACACAAATAATATTAATTGTATGAGTATTTGATGAAAATTCAGTGAAAACAAATGAGTAATTGCTTTTGTTCAATTTTGATAACTTTTCTTTTGTAAAGAACTTCAAAATGCCGAAGCCAATCGCTACGAGCGATGGGCAAGTAAAGTAACGTGCGATAGGTGATCGTGCTTAATCTTTATCCGCGCTGATTGGGCTTTACAAAGACCACTTATCCTTGAAATTTTGATTGTCTTTGGTAATTCGCTAGGCTACATTACTGCCTACTTCATGCACTAGCTAAGAACAAGCATAGATGGCGCTGAATTGCAGTTTGTAAGCTATTCGCAGTTGAAATCTGCAGTGTTGAACACTAGCAGCGTTCTTGTATCAGTAATAAAATAAAATAATTACTTTAACAATGCCGATGACAATATACTCCAACGATGGCCGATCCGAATAGTAATGGAGAATCAGTGCGCCGTCCTCCGGTCGCTCAGTGCACCGGAAGGATGGTGCTTTCATGCCCGGATATAACGTACCAAGATGGTCATGCAGCGCATCCAAATTCTAGTCAACATAATTGATGAATAAACTAACAATGTTGAATCAATTATGTAATATTGAATCAATTATCTTAAAGAGAACGTGTCACCGACCTGCAAGAAATCGCGTGGAGTGGCGCCAAGCACCTGCAGAATTTTATCGTAGCCCGAGTCCTGACAGAATTCGAAGAAAGTCTTTCCGAAGAGTTCCAAAATCGCAGTAGCGGGTATTTCTATTCAATTGTATTAATTATTTGTTTAATTTTCAGAGAATATAAAGATATCACTCACGTAAAACATCAACGGCAGCCCCAATTAGGTTGTAAGTCAACTCATCATCGTAGATCTGCCGCACGAGAAATTGTCCCTCCATTTGTAACTCGGCATTTTTTCTTTACAACAATTACAAAAAGAATTAATTTTTATTCGTATTGTTCAAAATGAAACTTGACTAATTGGTGGTAAATATTTAACTAATTAACAAAAACGTACTTACTTTATCGTCTCCCATATTTCTTCGCCAAAACTTTTAATCACCAACAGTTCCAAGGCGTAATTTACAAATCCATACTAAGAAAAAAAAAAATATTACTTTGTACAAAATTTAAATAAATTTCGAATAAAATGTTATTTTTAATGTATTGTAAAAATTTGAAATTATTGCAGGTCACGTACCATGTTGACGACAATATTTTGGAAAAATACGCGTAGTTCAACAAGTTATTTATGAAACGTGCGCCGCGAACAACACTCGCCGACTTACTAAACCAATTTCGCGATGTCGGCATCGGGGATGGTGGTGGCGGCAGGGACTGCGCGTCCTGGCGCGTCCTGGTGTGCACATCCTCTCCCCACCACCACCACCACCGTCCCCCGCGCCTAGTCGTCGACAACGAATCGATAGTAATGTATGGTGAGCGCGTTTAGCCTTCAAATGCTTCCCTAATCGTCGTCAAGATGGGGTTCATCTCATTTACCTTTCTTGAAACTATTATGTACTATATTAATGGTCATAAAAAATTTAATTAGATGAATAAAAGTTTTGCATGTCAATCTATGCTTGTAACAATTCACAAATAATAGTGTATATTGTTTCTAGTGAGCAATGCTGAACCTGGATAAATTACCACTGCATCTCGCACTATTCTCACTTAGGAAGAATGCTCTATTAATGATAGTCAATGAAAAATAAGAACCGGGCGGATAATTTTTTGCGCGATTTTATTACAACCGTTTACGATTAACATTAATGCGCGTCGCGGTCGTCCTCTTCGTTTAAGCACACTCGCCGGTTAATTGCGCCGTTACAATGCTGTTGCGTCAAGTACTTACCTAGCGATCGTAGGGGGAAAAGGTAGATTACTTGTAATCCAAAACGATTTACCTAAACTAGTATGCATTCCCTTACTAGGATAAAATTTGCCATCAACAATGATTTTAACGAGTTTATTATCACCAAAGACCTGATCTATTTTTAAACTGATCAGTAAATAAGTACGCATATTATGTATGCAGAAAGAAAGAGTTTTGAAACGATGTTGGTGGGTGGCATCAACATCGCCATCGGCGTCGTCGCGTCGGCGTCGGTCGCAGCATTCTAGGGCGCGCACCAAACTTTTCGGCTACGTGTGTGAAATACGCAAAGCGTTACATTAAGATGAATGTCGTCTACTTTATCAAATTTATATAAGAACACCCGCGCCTCTCTTTTAGTCGACTCTTCCTTTTCTATATTGATAAAAATAGACTGCGAATAAGAAATATTACAAAAGGAACATGCATGAGGGTTGGTGGGAAACGTAAAAAAGTGCGAAGAGAAGAAAAAGAAGACATTTACACTCGGAATTGTCAGCCACATAGCATAGTCATATTGGTTCATTTTTTCTTTTGGTTGAGTGGTACAGATCTTGTCTTTTATGTTGCTGTAGTGGCTTTTGTGTGTATTCAGACGAAACTAGGGGAAGGGATGAAGAAAAATGCGGGCGAAATTTTTAGAATACGTAAGTAATGAAACGACTACATACGCGAATGGTTACATGGCTGAATCGGATGGTAACATATGTTGTCTTTCCGGGTTTTCTTGTTTGAAGGAAGCGGAATAATTTTGCGAGCAGCAATTTAAAACAAAATAGATTTTATTTTTCTTATTTTTCTCCCGAATTTCAAATCATTTTCGAATTTTCTTATATTATATTATACCTGCAACATATACAATTCAACATTATTTTAGTAGCTCAAGAAAATATGCGATATTTGTGTTTCTACTTCTATTTACTTTCCCATATGCGTTTACTTTATGTATTATTAGGTATCTACGGTATTCAGTTGAGATGAGAAGAGGTTTTGCCCTGCGCCATTGTCGCATACTCGCGTTCGCATTAAAACGATAATGAAATTTGCGCCACAGCACAAATAAACTCTACATTGATGTGTACGTACGAGTGAGTATACACGGCGTGTACGAACATCCTCATCCCCCGGACGATATGGCAGTGTCGAGAATGGGAAAGCTTATATATGCTATCTCGATGCGTAATATTCATCCAATTCGTAATTCGTAATTCGTTGCGTAACAAAAGCGAATAAAACCGATTAAGTGGATTCTCTCGTATCCATACTTTCGCTGAATACATGTCTAGATGTTTCCTCTCATGCGCTTCGCAATTTTGCGTCAATTAGATACCATTTTATTGAATTACTTTATTACAAAAGTAGGAATCCAATTTTTTAAATTGGCAGTTACCCACTAATAGTAGAATTAGTAGAATTAAATATAGAAAGTACTTGAAACATATTAACTTAGTATTCACGCACCGTAATAATTCTGTAAGTTATTGGAATGAATACACAAACAAATAGTAGATTAGTTGGAACCACGAGTCAGGCAGAGGTCACGTTTGCATTCTTGATGAATTCAGTCAGGATGATGCTGCGACTGGTGGTGGACGACCGGGCGGATGACTACTCTCTCTCCCTTTCTAGTACCGTTTCACCAATTCTCGTCTATTTTTGACCACGCGCATCACTTTCTACTATCCGTATGATCTCAAATTCGTTGCCGCCATCCCAGCATCCGCATCCACATCACATTTACATTCGCACGCGCTACACAAATACACCGCGGATGGGCCTGATGTGTTTAGCACCGCATCCTCTCCTGTAGCACAAACACTATGCGAACGCCGTGCGCCCAACGTTGTTATCCTTGTTATCCTGTTGCGTGCGTGCGCGCTTCGCCGCCGTGTGCGCCTATCGATTTCGTGCATTATTTTGCGATTTTCGCAAACTACTCACACTCGGCTCAGTCACTTTGCCATGCGCATCATTTAATACCTAAATAAATGAATGCATAATTTAGAATTATCCTATTTTATAACAAGTTAGCGACTTGAAATACATTGCGATTAAATTATGTAAGTAACTTATTCATGGCGCGGGAAAAAAGAAAATAAATGGTGACGACTGCAGAATCAATCATTGCACAAATGTCAGATTTACTTCATCTTTATATCATTCCAAAAGGGGTTACTTATTGCTCGTCCAATTTTTTTTCTCGTTTCATTCGCCCCATTCTCGTCCTGGCAGTTTTTCGTGTCCGATTCGACAGATTTTTGCTTCCTGCAAAAAGCAGCATCATCATCGCCGAACCGATGTGTGTGCGGCGCACGTAATCGAATTTCTTTTTGTTCCCGGTATTATCCAACACGTCCTTCTTCTGCTTCCTCCTTCGTCTTCTTCTTCATCGGCTTTGTCGTCTCTCGGAACGCTGGCCGTTGGGTTGTGGTGCGACGCTGCCCGCACGTAGAGGTAATTTCTCTGGATCGAGAGATGAAGGAAGGATGGGTGAATGAATTGAGTGTTCGCTCCTCACAATGGGAACACGCGGGGGCGCGCGCTCGAGGTATGTACATACATACATGCATGCAGTCGTCATAATTCATCGCTTCCTCTGCCAGCGTGCACGTGATGCTCCAGCTGCAACGTCAATATCTTACGAATTTAATTCGACGTGTACGTCGTACATTTTTCCCTCTCACAAAGAGAATTGTTAATAAAAGGGATGAAGTAATGCAATTTTATCAGCCGTCGAATGAAATATAAAAAGATGGATAGGATATAATTTATTTTCCGCGCTTCAGAGATGAAATTCTCAGAAATGTTTCTCTTTGACAACATTGCTTATATCTCACTATTTTCTTTTAAGTTACCTTACGAGTTGCGTTCTAAATTATTTATATAACTGCAGAAAGAAATTTCATAAGTTTCGTATCTTTGATATTTCGTTGCATTTTTATGAAATGGAACGAGAAATAATATTGCATAGAGTTATGTGCCGTGCAAGCACTTTAAAATAGAACAATTACGTAAATTACATTTGTCAATAGTGGTGCTGCTTATGAAGCATACACTTGCGACAATTAGTTTCAATTTCTGTGTGTGCCTTTGGGGGATAGTGGCTGGTCGAATGCCGTTGGCGAGCCGCCAAGCGAGTCCAAAACGTATCACTTAACCTCCATTTCTTTCGCTCCCCTGACGCTCCTCCGCCACGACCTAACGCCGCCGGCTGCAAAACGCAAACATTGCGCGCAAACTACTTCGATATGCGCAAGATGCAAAAGTCAACCCCAAGACGCAACCAAGTTGCATCGCAACGATGTCGTTTTTGTTTGCCGGCGCTCTTATTGCGTACCGTTCGCAGTTTCTCCGCGCAATTCCGATCCGTGGGGTGTTGTTATCACGTTATCGTCGCGTTTATATCTTTACAAATAACGTCTCGTTTCGTCTTCTCGTCTATTTCTTGTTAAAAATATACAATATTAGCAAATAGAGACTTTCTGTAATTTAATTTTTTAAGTGATTAGAGTATTTGAATAATTCCCTAATCGTTTTTGTAGATGCAAAAACACACAAGTTGTTTTGTACACCATTTTGTTCGCTCGTCCATTATCTCTTCTCCCAGTGGAATAAATAGTAGACCCTACTACAGATATTGTTCGTTCACTAGTTGACTGTTTTAGTGGTGTAGAGGTGTGTGCATATACTTCACTGGGGACGGTTTGCTTTGTGGACAAAATGGACTGCCGCCGACGAGGAGCGCGCGCACATACAAAACAATTCATTCGCGAATCCGGCCGGCCGGCCCGGACCAGCTCGGTAGCATTAAATAAAATATTCCCAGGGAAATACTAGTGCGCGCGTGTGCGAGCGACGTGTGTCACATCCGATTACGCAATGTTCGGAGACGCAACTAGGGGTTGGTTGGTTGGTTGGGTTGTCCGTCCTCCGCGCGTTTGCTGTCCGAATTCCGAAAATAATTAACTGGCGGTAATTAGAGTGGAGTTGTGCCTCTCGAGTGCGATAACGCACTTCGCCGGGATGGCCACAGAACATAAACATCCTTAGCATTCAGAGGCGCAGGACAAACAATGCGGATATCAACGATAATAAGAGCAATAAAGCTAAAGTAGTTTGTGGTTTATTCTGTTGGGAATCATGAGAAACGGATTGACTGTCCGAGACACTAGAGATTTGAATCGCAGTAAATAATTATCTTATAAACATACTGCTAAAGCAATAATGATGAAGATTTGTCGTAATCTATAGTTTAGTATGTTGTCGAAAGATATATTATACAATACATAAAAAAGATAAAGTAAAAGAAGTAATGTTTACATATAGATAGGATCATAAGATATAAATCCGAAATCCGCTGCAGCGTTGATTTGAAGGGATTTGCGCGCTATCGCGTTTTGGGTTTGATCCTCGTAACCCCCGCAAGGATCTGCACTAGAGTCCACACAACACCATAATTCTTTCTCCGAGTCCCATTTGTCGACAACATTATTCGCGCAGTTTGTTGCTTGCTTATTACTTGTTTCATTCGTTTTGTATACATGCACATCACGCAATGCCAGAAAAATCGTTCTCAAAATATGAAAATTATATTTCTCAGTAATTTCAATCGCTTGCTTAATACATTACGTAACCATTCAATTACATTATGGTATGAAATAAGTTTCATGTCTGAATAATGAATAATGTGTGGCATGAATTATTGAAACAATATGTTCATTAGTTAAATTGAAATTATAAACAAAGTAAAAACTAGAATACATCGACATACTATTACAATTATTTCAATAATTTTAATGACTGAGTTTTCATTCACAAATGGATATCAAGTAAAGTGGGGTACGATCGAAGCAGTTATTGATAAGTTCACTTTTAACATTATAAATTTTTTATTATGTTTGAAATATTCACATTGACTTGGCTCTCTATAATTTCTACTAACAGAAATCACAATTTAAATTGAATAGAGTACCATTATTCACAGATTAAAAAGTCGTGACAGGTGATGCGAATGCTCCCTGTGAAGGGGGCAAGAGCGTTAGTGGTCAATTAAAACTAATTAAAAGCTATATTCTCACATTACGATGCAAAATCTAAATTCTGCTATTGTTATTTACAAAATGATTTTTACACGATTACATTCTGTGAATTAATTTCAAAGTTATATATATTTCAATCATTTCGTTCGGACGACGGCCACGACATAAGCTTAGCATTATGTTGCGATCTTTCCCGGCAACCACAAAATATGTGGTATGATCGCACCAATGGACTTCTTAGAAAAGATCACCTATTCCACAGATTTTTTTCTTTTGGGCCTAAAGTATAACTATTTTTCTTCATACATACCAAAATTTCGCTCTAAACTCGAGATTATAACCAATAAACTTTTGCAAAGCATAGAAAGCGAAGAAGTCTGCTTGTAAATCGAAGGCACCTCTTTAGTTAGCTTCGCACTAAATCAGTGCTACATTCTACACCATAGTTTTTTTTAAAATGATAAACGATTGGGATAAAATTGGTCAATATCGATCTTGCCCCGTTTGCAATCTTACCCCACTTTACATTACTACCTAATAATAATAGTCATGAAAATAAGGTAAGAAAATAATGATTTTATAAACCTTGACAATATATTACTAAGTAGCGATTGGCATTTGGCTGAAAGAATTTTATTTTTGGCACGACGAGAGAAGATGGGGCCTGATGTAGAGTTGAAGCGCTTTCGTGCACGAATGCACGAACCACGGGAAACTCTTCATTATCGAACCGGTGTTGCCACCACTTTACTGTCTTTTTATCGGCAGCGTGCGAGTGTGGATGCTGGAGGCGGCAGAGGAGTGCGTGTAAGAATGCTATACGCTTTTTTCATTTTTTTTTTGTCGTTTTCCTTCTCGGACCCAGGCTCAACCTCCGAACGAACGAACGAACTCATCCGCAACTTACATTAGCCACTTCGATTCCGAACTTTTTCCATTCGTCCACGCCGCCGCCGCTCGGCATCCACAATATTCGAGTTCACCCTCATTCTCTCACCATTTTCAGTTTCGGGAATGCTCCGTTGATTGTATGTGTGCTGAGCAATTCTATGCCAACATTTAAACTTTAAACATTACATGCTCCAATGCTGTTTGTTTACATCACCATTGCTAAAAATTAAATATAAAAATAGTGTTTGGAAATGTAGTAAATAGTTTAACAATCACTGTAGGACAGTAAAATGTTTATGAAATTAATCAAACTTTAGCCATAACGTTCAAATGTGGAAAATAACAATTTTCAAGCCGTGCTGCCGTCATTGTGTTAAGTACCGGTTTGATTTGAAACCATGTGTTGTCGCATAAAACGAGTTTTCATGTACTTTTTAAAAGCCTATTAAATTCACGTTTTTCACCTCCAGGCGAAATGATCCAATATACAACTATCGCACTAATTCAAACACTTGCGTAGATCTAAATTAAAATCGCTGAATTCTATGGAACACTATATTATGTTTTGTGAAACTTTAGAGGTTGTTAAAAGTTTGTTAGTAGAAATTTGTATCTTCCTGCTCCATATCATCTGCCATTGTTGTGTTTTGATTGGTGTTAGACTTTACTTAGCAAAGTACATACCTATTAGATGGACCGTCAGCTTTGGTCACGCCACTCGCCACTCAACTTCCTTCAACCCCGTATCCTATGCGAGATGCAAACAAAGATTGTGTAGCATGGCGTCTTCTAGTCTCCATCTTCTTCTTCTTCTTCTTCTTCCAGGATTGTCACTGCTGTCCCTTTATGTAAATGTGAACGCCGCCTGCGCAAGTATTAGTCGCGAAACAAGTTAATTATAAACGACTTTCGTAAAAAACTCTTCCTTAAACTAAATCATATTCTTAAAACATTTCGATTTATTGAAAGATAACAAAAGTCAGCAATCGTTTCTGCGATGTTACCGTTAGTTTTGCTAAAAATAATTTAAAAAATCAAACAATTTGCATTATGTAATTATTTACACTACAGTAATGAGAATGTACTTCTAGGCATCAACTTTATATTTAGAAATCATCACACAGGGCATAGAACATGTATTGAATTTGGCGCGTGTTCGGTGGGAACGCGGCGCCGCGTCCCAGTTGCGTGAGAGATCCTGGCAGCTGGCTCGTCCTGCTTGCGCGTCCTCCCGCCGCGGCGGGCGGTGTTGAACGAACGACAGTGGTGGTAGTTCGACCGCGCGCTCCGTGGCGGGTGGTACGTACACCTCCCCTGTTTCGCTACCCTCTCGCGCGTATTACGTCTTGATGACGGCGATGACGCATCCTTAAAAAACAAACAATCCAGTTACCGACTTACTACCCGCATCACACCTGTATGAGTGTGCATATAAAACACTTGCGTGCTGCATCGCGGACTTCATAACGTTCACGACTGCGTTGGGTGCATTTGCAACAAATTGCTTCGATGATTTGCTAAACCAAAACAAAAACTCCGACACAACTGTTGAACATTAAGGATTTCTTAACACGAACATGTCGTGTCCTTTTCGGCGTTCATCTTCACACGCTACCGGCGGCGGCGGGGGCGGTGCACAGCTGAAGCGCACGCTCACACATCGTCAGAGCTCGGTGCATTTGGGCATCGACGAGGGCGCCGACGAAGAGGATCGCAACACGCTGAATTTGAAGAGTTTGCGCGCGGCGATCATGCTGCTCACATCGCCATCGGTGAGTGTGATAAAAATGCAAACAAAAGTGGCACTTTGTAGTAATTAATAATGGTTATGGACGCAATGCGCACTTGGGTTGTAATGAGAGTTTCCTAAGAAGTAGTCGAAAAGACTAGGGGGATTATCGCAAACTTTCTTATGGTGGCGGTGCCGGTGTGTTGTCATTTCGTGGTCGGCAATGGAGCAATCAAATTTCGTTGCTGGCGACTTAAGCGCATAATGCCATTCTTCCATTATCCGCAAATCTGCACACTTCTCCATCGCGCCGCACCCTGCTTCGTCTCCTTCTTCTTTCTTCGGGTAATATCGCTATGACGATGATGATGGGCCGCCTGTTAATTAATTTAAGCGCGTAATTAATTTCCTTAGGCACCGTGGGTTGTTTATCCTCTTTTGTGAGTTGATATCTAATACCTGTTGTTGATGGTCGTTTTTCGAAACGCGAAATATTGCGCGAGGGCTAAATACGGAAAAGCGGTGCACGGAAGGGACGGTTTAAAATTTACATACTACTCCAATTAGCTGCGTGCGCACCGTGGTCTCGGATGTGAGATCTGAGATTTTAAAGGGTTCCACGCATAATGTTAGTTTATGGGCTAGAAGCTTTGAATATAAATGTCATGCAAAAGTGGAAAGTGCGTGTGTAAAGTTGAGGGTTGAAAGCTGAAAGTCGAGGGATATGAGTATGCAAACGGCACCGAGATAAAACTGAGATCTAGCGATACGAAAAGATCTCGGTATGACTTTTTTTAGTTCTCATATATTATCGTAAAAAGCGCACTAAATTACATTCGTTTAGTGTTTACTCATGCGTGCAAACAATAGAAATTATGATCATCCTCGAGGTGAACCTAATAACAATCAGCCCTCTCTTCTATTTATTTTCATTTATTTTATATTTACTAGCCCCCTCTTTGTGTGATGGTTCGTGTGCGGTATATGCGGCCGATGTGCGTAGGATACGTTTTAATTAAAAAACTGTTCGGGCGTGCACACACAGCAAACGCAGCATCACAAAGAGAGCACGAACAACATAGGCGCTCTGAATAAAGGGTACGCCCCTGTAGCTTTCTAGCATGTTTGTCGTGTTGTTGCAAGTATACGGCGTAGTTTCATTTACTTTCTTTGGTCGCTTGAGGAAATTTTAATTGTGTTTCAAACCGTTGCACGAGAGAAGAGAAATTTCTCCATTGCAAAGAAAATTGCACAAACTTTGGCTTCTTTTCCAATCTTATTGATTATAAATCTATTGCAATTACTCGAGTTAACATTTTATATAAAATAAATTTCTAAATTTATTCTATGTACCAATCATTTCTAAAATTATATCGTCATAAGACGTCTCACAGAAAGAAGGAAATTAGATTATATGGTTAAATCGTAAATCGAATTAATGCCGTTTGTGAAAAGCTCTCTCTCTCTCTAAGTTACGATGCGAAACTTTCAGTACAGTCGTAAAGATTTGGGTTTCGCCTTGCATTTTCGACAATTCAACTTTTACTACTCATACGGTGAATTATATATTCAGATTTGAACTTTGCAGTTAATATTAAGTACGCACAATATTCGATAAGACGCATGATTAATGAAACTTGTGCTTTTATTACTTGTATACTAATAAATAATTAGAAGTTCATAAAGACACTTTGAGTAAGTAATCAAAAGTCTTTGTTTGTACGTTGATTGATTGGTTATTATTTATCACACAATCAATAGCTCATTCAGTTTGAGCTTGTAGTAAGAAATTTTATGAACAATTTTATGTCCGGATATATCAGCGGTAAATCCCTGCGATCGATTCTTCACTCGCTGCACACAAATGGCTATATGCACAACATATATCAGTGGTATTAAACTCTGGCGAAATGCATTCGAACAGCAAATTGAGGTCAGCGTGATAATTGAATATCGATGCGCAACAACAATCATGGGCAATGTATTGGGTTAAAAATAATTTATCAAATTGCTAATAACGCAGTGATAATAATAATAATGAAAGCCGCAAGTCACAACACCGCACTTCCGGCAGACTTGATTAACTCGGCGTAATTGACTTCAGAGCGGGGGCGTGCGAGGAAGAGAATCTATCCTGGAAATTGGTTGCGGTTTTTCTCCTTCTTTCCTCCACGCCTTCAAGAGGCGTGCGGGTGGTTTGGGCGCGGAAGAGAAATTAATGAAACAAAAACAAAATTTATGACTCCCTCACGACACCAAAACTGAAAGGATAAAAGGGTGGGATAAGTGGGATGAAGAAATAGGCATCCGAGGCAGGAAGCGCGTATTTAATACTCGGCCGAATATGCTACCCGCCAATGAACAATTCGCACCATCTGTCTTCATTCAGAAATATTTTCTTAGGCTTGTAAATTTCCTCTTTTAAAATTCTCCAGTATCATTGCAGGTAGAAAATTAAATGTTGGTTAATACGAAGAAACTGAAAGAAAATATTTATGAAATATAACGAAAGGAGCATAAAACGAAAAATGGATAATTTGTAATCCGCCCGCTAACCAAGGACACGAGGGTAAACGATAGCTTTGTTTTCTTGGCGCTCGCGCGCTGAAGAAGGATTACCGCAATTCCAGATATGGAGAGATCTCATAAATCATCAAATATTGTAGAATCGAAAGTTTCTCTTCGTAAATTTCAACCTCAACTCCAATAAACCATTATTATTATTACTGCAGATATTTGAGTCACTTCAAACAAATATATTATTGATTGTAGTCGATAAAGGACTCGTTTTTATCAAATTAAACTTTTTTGGGGGAAACTTTTTATGTTGGAATCTTATTCATTTTCGCTACGCCTACGTGTTGTTTTCTTTGTGGGCGCACGCTGATAACGCAATAACAAATTGCGTTCGTTAAAAGTTCCGCGCGCAAAATATTTATGATGACAGTTTGAAGTTTGCAAAAGTCGTAGCGCAAATTTTTCGTTTTACTTTGTTGACGATGCTTTGCAGTATGTTGCGCATAATTTATTGCGGTATTTACTTTACTTGCAAGCAAATTAGAAGGGCATTTCATAAGATGACTAATTCATAGTATTATCTAAATAACTATTTCATTTAAAAGTCTTCCAAGTGTTATGAAAATTAAACCTTAAAAACAATTTTATATTTTAAATATTAATAATCTATTTATATATACATATAATATTATATTACAAAGTAAATTCCGCAATTTGAGCGGAATGAGATCGATTTGCGCAAAAAACGACGCCAACGCCATTTAATCGACTTTAATATTTGGGCGAATATACATGCCTTGCTTGCTTCATTCGCTTAGCAACCACTCATCGTTCATGAGATCTCATTGCATCATAACATCTCGTCTCCCGTCTCCCGTCTTCCGTCTCCTCGCTTCTTACCTTTGGACGCCGAACGGTAATACTCTTCACTTTCTGCATGTTGTGTATATCTTCCGGGCAGACCGGAATTTATCCTGATGCCTACTCATCAACGCTTATCTTCGAAATTATTTCCTCCGCAAATTCTGTTCGTACCTCCACCCTAAGTACTACTCGTATTTACCGGTTTTATCCATTTTACGCGCAATGATTTTCTACAAGTATTTGCACTTTATTTATTATTCTTTCAAGTTGTATCGATTTTGTGGTCCACGCCATTTGCAAGAGTATTGATGCGTGTGTAGTAGCTTTGACGTCATCCAGTAAAAAATTTAATAACATAAAATTTCCACGCTTCTACCCAGAGAGCTTTTTGATGTGTATGTGACCGGCAATTTGTCAAAGGCCCTGTCGAAGTCGTTAATATCAATACATAATTATGTAATGCGTTCAATAATATATCTTGCTCTTTTCCTTTTTTTTTTCAATTTCCTATAATTTACTATCTTCAACAAAATATTACGGGAATGAATAGAAAGAAGAGGTGAAAACTAGACAAATGCCACTTGATTCGCGTAATAGCGGCGCGGCGTCACGGAGTCGGCCAACTATTACTCTTCAGGCATCTGCCGACCCGCATTGGCTGTTGCAACACCCCCATCGCCTATCACAATCCCAAACGACGTCACACTCGATGTATTACGGTTATATGCGCAAGTTTAAAGGATATACCTGAATCCTCTCTTCCTCCCTACCTAGTACAGATAACCGAGAATCCTTTCTTCGTGGAAATCGTATAAGGATACGGGTAGTATGGCAGCAAAGGGGTTGTGGTGGTGGCGGGTTAGTGAGATGAAAGTTACGTGCCCAACCTGTATCTGGGCGTCAGCTTGTAGTATTAAATTGTGAGTAAACACACCGTTGTTCTTCTCCATTGTCGACTTGTATAAATAAATTACTATAAATGCCTGAATTTAGCCAAACGACATTGCGCGCCGGTAAATGCACCACGCGGTGTTTGTCTCAATAAATGTCAATCGAATAAAATGAATGGATATTATTATTTAAATTTATTAGAATGGTTTTTCTTGATTTGAATCGATAGGTAAAAATATCAAATCGGGGTAAAACTGTCATTTACGCTGCATTATTTGCATCGCTTCAATTTTAATGAACATTAACATTACATAAAGCAGAAATAATAATGAATGAATATTCAATTAGGTAGGGTTTTAAACTTGTGTGTGAATAAATCACGTCGTTGTGATTTTCTAATAAATAAATGCTTATATGCTGGGCGGAGAGATAGAAGCATATTCGCGAGCATTAATGATTCAGATTCGTTCGCGCGCATAAAATAATTATCGGGCGTTGTCCGTGCCGCCATTCACCCCGTGGGCAGTAACCACCACCACCTACACCACGACGTTGATGATGATGAACCGCACTATAATATGCAATTTTATACAATGTGGTATGCGGAGCGTTATTGCGTGTCCAGCGCGTGCTATCAGTGAATAAACCCTTTTTCTGCTTTTGTTATCTTTTATACTTTGTGTCCGTATTCCCATAATATACCCACCCGGGAATTGTTTGCTATAGAAAATAGGTCGTTGTCGAATTAAAAAAGCACTAATTTATTCTTCCTGATTTTTGTAATTAATTAAAATTTACCCAGTTTGACCATAGCTACATTTCACGCTTCATTATATTAATTAATTACGAGTTAGTTTGTTGACGCTGATTTTAATTTAAATTGGAGTAGATTAATTCAAAATGCGGTATCAGTTACGCATGTATTTCTATAAATTATTCGATTCAGCAAACAAATTATTTACTCTACTTTTTACTCTATTTAATTCATTCAGTTTAAATTGAATTTGTTCTTATTTATTCATTTCATAAAAGCAATTTTAACGCACATTTAATAAAAGTATATAATTTCTATCGATGATTTTTATTACGTGCACTTCGACAAAGATTTGTGCTGGCCGGCGGTGTGTTATCACGACGATTGCACGCGCTGCATGCGCTGCGCATAAACGTTGGCCGCGATTCAATTCTTGCATAATCCCCCCATTCGCAATCCGAGGGCGTGCGCCGTACGTGTACGAGCAGGTGCATTAGGCATTGTGCCCGAGAGCGCCAACATGTAGCCAGCCACGAATGCGCAGTACCTATGTACGCGCATATATGAAGCGGTAATTCCTAATTCGGTGTATTAGCAAAGCGTCGCCGAGATTTATCGAGCTTTCGGCGACCTTACTAAACTATCCCTTTCCGCTCGCGCCCGTACAATGGGGCTGCGCTGAGCCAAATACGCACGCGCACACCCTCCACGCGTTCGTTATGTATTATTCCTTGAACAAAGAAGATGGATTGGTGAAGTTCGATCTATCCGCGCGCGCATATATGTACAAATTGCAAGGGGGATATGCACCAACTGAGCAAGGCTACTAGTTGTTCGAGGTTCGCAAACTAAAGCGATATCTGTTCGCCTGCGATTTACATGAGTCTACATTTCCTTCTCATCCTTCTCGGAAAAATAGTCAAACAGAACATTGCTTTGGTGTGTTTCACGGAGCGGACACCACACAGTGTAATGTGCAAATGCAAGTGAACAGAAAACTGGAATAATCATGCAATTTGCATACGAAATTTTCGATCGCGCCAGCAGCAACAGCGGCAATGCTGCCCGACTGCCCGACGGCGACGCGCGCTCGTAAATTGAATGTATGTGTATAGTTATTGTCTATCCCTATCCATATAGTCAATGTAAATTTGCGAATCCTTGCGAATGTCTGGCGAATGTGTAGTCGGTTAATGCGATTCAGCGGCCTTCTTATCACAATTCCGGCGCTGAATTGTTATTATAACTGTACGAGTAAAAGCGGATATTGATTAAATTTTTTTACAAACTAACTGTTTCCGTCTATTCCGCTTTTATGTAGCAATAAAAGTAATAAATTATTAAGCTCTAGGTATAAAACAGTAAATTTCCGAATGTCGTTTCCGTGATTATTATAATTTCACTGAGTGTGCACATGTACATGATATTCGTAATAATATTCAACATGCGACAAGAGTTAAGGGCTAAATTACAGAAAATGAAATAGTAAGGAAACTACTACCCTCCATCTGTTTACACAACATCCCGGTTATTATTGCCATCCCGCCCAAAAGGTATGGAAGAGGAGTGCGAAATAGAGAAATGTAGAAACATGGAATGTTATTAAACGCTTGCGGTGCTTAATTATGACCCAGCAGCTTTCGCTTCCAACCTCTGAGTTTCAACGGTTACCAAATACAACGTTTAATATTCATCTATCTAAATAGTACAAATTATAATTAGTCGAGCGAATAACTTTGAAAGCAACTTGATGAAAATTTCGGGACGTACTCTATTTTAAATTAATTATTATTAAAATCATATTGCACCGGAAGCTGTCAAAGTTTCTCTTTCAAACTATTCACACTACTTTGGTTAGAACTTTAGCGCATTACTCTGCGTTAATCGAAGATCTTCTCCTTGATCTTGCGACTCTAAAATGGCGCTGATAGCAAGCGTCGGCAAGCGCGCGTTTTCAAATTATAATCAGTATAGGGAATATTTCAGCGTCGCGCGCAATCTTTATTAACATCAATTAGCGCTTGCGTCGATGCTCGACTTAATGAAAATACGGCGCTGAGCGAGGCGGTTGCCTAATTCATAGCCGCCAACCTGCGCTGTGGTTTGCAATTCGAAAGAGAAGCGCGGAAGAAGACGCGAAGAGGAAGGAAGGAAGCGGCTGTGGATGAGATCGCGATAAATTGCACGCAAAATGAGAAATTTGTTTTAACACGAGCGCGAAAGTGCCTAATAACTTTGTTAGATTTTAATAAAATAACATATCCGTTGACTAATTGCCCTCGATCCAGGTTCACTTTCAATTAGATGCAAAATGAATTCAATCTATTTCGTGGAAGGAAATCGTATTTTTCAGCGTTGCAGCCCTGGGATTTGTATTAGTTTATGCAAATGACTTATCGATGCACAACAATCCGCCATTGCTGCGACGGGTTATGACAGCGACATCGATATGCATTTCGTGCACGTATTCAATTCGCAAATGGATGCAAGCCGTCGGAGACCTAATTAGAAAGCGCCACCGGTCGCTCCGGCATTGTGCGCGTTGACAAACATGGTAATTAATTAAAAATTTTACGACATGCAATAAATTGCCGCGGAAATCACCTTATTAATTAATATAGCATTTGCATTTGACAAGTCAACAGGAGTCGGTTTGCATTTCGAAAATTACACGACAATTACGCGAGTTTTAATAATACTTCCGCGAATTGAATGGGAACTGCACAGCCATTTTCTGCCATTCTGCATGAATCGAATGCGAGTAATTCTATGCAAAGCGAGTGTATACTTGTATGGCACATACATATTGCGGTGCGGCCTACATTGGCGAGTTAAAATTTAATTAACCCAGCTTCCCAACCACCATATACACGAAATTTTGAATACAACAAGCAATAAGCACACACATATTATTAAATTTTGGCAACAGTTGCAATTCAATTAAATGCGTGTATTTCAAGAGTTTATTATATCGATGGCGTTGGTGGCGCAAATTGTCTAATCAGAATAGGCGGATTATCATATTTCCTTAATTTATTTCCATTTCCGCGGGGGCGTGCTAAAACGTGGGCGGCAGACGCGTTAATCGTTAATGAATGCGGTTTGATGTTTGCGGCAAAATTGGGTCCCTCTGATGACATTTCTACACTGGCGTGGGTGGGTGGGTTTATTATTATTTTGCGGTCTGACCTCGTTCGCGTTGGCTAAATTTTGATGTGTGACACTTTGAATCACTTAATATTTCATGCGGAGCTTTGAAATTATTCAATTTCTTTCAAAATGTCATGAAAATGGTAATCCAAAATGAGAAAAGTTCAAATAGCTTTTTCTCTCTCGCGCGCGCCATCACCGAAGATTGCTTCCTTTTGCGGCAATCCGCGATTCGTAATCCGTAATCCCGCGCCGACAACAGAGCAAGCGAGTTCTTTGCGCCAGCAAACATTTCAACGTTTTGTCAGCGTGTTTACGCGGTGTTCCTGTTTTTCTCGTCACTCTCCTCGCCAGGATTGTATTGGATTTTTCCCGGCCGTGGATGTTATCCCACTCTATTAATTCCCTGGCTCACTTTTGCTACATTTTTGCTCCAACAAAGCTTTATCTATAGATCGAATCACATATTTTGTTGATTGCACTAATTTCTTTTTCTTCTTTAATCTCGAAATTGAAGATTTATAAAAATAGATTTATTACTAGCCGGTCGCATCGATGCGAGAAAAGATTGAAGGATTGGCCGTCGAGTTTTATTACTGCTCGTGGAATAGGAGAAAAAGCGTAAGTTAATCACGAACTAATAGGATTTGCGTCGAGGGGCTTCCGCGGGGTGGCTTCGAGGACAACCACCAACTTATCGCCCTAAAGACTATAAGCCACGAGAAAGATCTATCTTTCAAACAAAAGCTTCACCTAAAATATTCAGCCATGCATCGACTACATTGTATTTGCTGGAACATATTAGTATTGCTGCCTTTTGTTTGGCTTTTGTGTTCGCCGTCGGCCGTCGGCGACATTTCCGGGATCGATGCGCTTCCGGTATTTCCATTTCGTTCACGTACTGTAAACAACTTAAAAGTTATATATTTGTTTGATATCGACTTGTTCCTTGTGACGACCGACGGCAGCCCGTCGGCCAAATGCAAATAAACAAAAGTGGGATGAATATAATGAAAGCGAATGCTTTTCGGGTGACTGCGAAAAATATGTATTAAAAACAACGCAAAAAGCTCTCATCTAACAAAAGGGAGTCTGTATTATAATGGAGATGGAGTGGTTTCGATGAGAATGACATATGCGCATGGTTCGAGCGTAAAATATTGGAGAATGTATTATGAATTGATGAATTCAAATATTGATTTCGTAAAATAATCGGCTTTCGAGCGCTTGATTGACAGGAGAGGCGGTGGTCTGGTCTTGGGTGCGGTTGTTATCGATGTTGAAATTAATTTCTGCAAATTTGTCTCATCATTGTTTGCAAATACTAAACAGTATGTAAAATGCGCTCTACTCACCGACTGGAATTGAATACTTAATCGGAAAATTAATTCTGAGAAGCGGGAAAAAAAACTCCCACCCTTTATTCCGATATCCCTTTTTGACTTTGTAATTCTTGTGATAACATAAAGAGAGTGCAGTAATGTGGGGCGTAAAATCAATACATTAACAATGGATGCTTTAATTAACTCGATTTTTTAATAAATAACAATATAGCGTGCAAGCATGTGTGCAGATATGTAGAAAGTTAAATTATTATCCGTTTATTGTTTCAATTCCAACCCCTTGAAACTTCAAACTGATGAAACTCAAACAATTTCAACGATACAAACTCATCTCTTGCCGATTGAAATAGCCGAATTGATAAGAAGTTGAAGGAATTGATTAAATATTGAGAAGAGGGTTATTTCAAAACACGTCACGACCGTACTCAATTGTTCGAGCGCGACGAAACGTTCACGCCGTCAATTACCTTCGGCGCGCAACCTTCCTCTTGTAATAGTTCCAGTTGTTCCTTCTCGGTACATCGTCTCCATCGTCTTCGGGATCGGAAGTCGAACGAGTAAAGTTGAGATTTCCGGGCTGCCGACGGATTTCCACCTCGCCCACTTGCACTGCTTCAAACCTACAACACGCCGAGCGCTAATTTGTTACTTACAAAATTTCAGTTATTTAGCATATATTTCGGCAAAGACAGTCATTTGTAATTTATACGCTGGGTCTAACTTTGGAGACACCCAGAATCACTTAGCCGAAAGCTGGGAAAGAAACCGCATGCATAATACACACGAAATCTAAATCTAATTCTCAAAACGTTGAGCTCTGCGCAAAAGTTGCCGCTCGCGCCGCGGTGATGAAGATATAAATTTAATCTGCACGATATAAATTCCACATCGTTAATTTTCACTCTCCAACACACTTCAATAACTATTTCGATTAGCATTAAAATTATACGCGATAATACACTCGCGTCAAGGTGCCGGTGGTGGTCAAGGGTCGGAGTTATTTTCAATTTATGCGATTAATTCTTCCATTAAATTTCCCGACGCAAGCGATAAATTTAATACGCATTTTTTCCTCTCTGCCCATGGGGCACTTAGTAGGTGTTTCTCACCTGACATTCGGTTACGGTATTATTTGCACAGTATGGTCATGGGCTATAAATTCGATCCCCTAATCGAAAAAGCGTGCTAGGGCGCGAACCTTCCCAGCATATGCGCCATTCGCACGAATATTAAGAAAAGCGATTCATCATTACGTCCAAATCGGTAATCCCATTATTTCGATACTATGATCAGTGCATATTGGCAATGGCGGTGGTGCGCGAATGCCGCGGGAAAAGTGGTGCACCGAGTGGAAAATCTTTCGTAATCAAATTTAATTATCTCGCAAGCTTTCGCCACTTCTGCTTCACGCCTTTTCGGTCGCGCGCACGTACGCGCCGCTTGTTCGCGTCTGGCGGTATCTTGACGATTACGAAGAGTGTGCGCGCTCGGATGCGAGATGATAGATGAGAGGCTTTCAGCTTGAAGAGATATGCACTATACGTCAAATAGAATCATACGATGAGCATTATTTGCGCATTATTTTAATTCTTTTCTTTTGCTAGCGACAACTTGAAACCTAATTGAAATTAATCAGTGGAAGATTTTAATAGTATTACATATTAAAAGTTAAAAACGAGCGGATAAGTAATGTATTTGTTACATGAGCCTTATTTCTCATTGAGCACGTTTCGAGCAATAATAGTTGCGTGGAAGACTGGATGAACTTGCCGTAGTGTAGCCTGCGCTGAATGCATAAACTTATAATGTCATTTTGCATATTAATGATGTCCTGGACCCGATTGCCAAGCGCGCCAAAGTCAATTTCCAACGAGCTCCGACGGACATGATTTGTGTATAAATTAATATTATTACGCCCATTTTGAAATATTATTTGGAATACACAATGGCTTAATAGAACAACAGCGGGGGAGCCCCGTATATTAGTTCAGTCGTAGTGTCGTAGATAATTTCCATTAATTAGAACGATGCGCAGAGAAGATGCAGAACAGAATTAATCAAATTTCAAACGAAAGTCGTCGTCGCCGGGCGGTGCGTCCAAACAAATTTCACAAAGAACGAGTTTATACATACCAGCGCTCACGTTCGTTCCTTTGCGCCTATCTTTTACCATCGTTTCGTGTAGTAGATATGTACTACATACCTTAGGTGCTCGGTAAGTTCCTCGACAATCGGCAAGTTGCATTGTCCCATAGGCTGGCGCTGCTCTCCTGCCACGGTGGAAATTTCGACAGGAGTTGGTGGCGCGCTTGCGCCCTTTATCATCATCTTCCTCTCCCGTCCGTCGAATGGCGAAACGAACCGAGCCATCGGCAACGAAGTTAAATTATAATTAATGAACGCACGCGAGCGCTCGCGCGCCACATAGCGACAGAGACGTCCCGATAAATTCCATTGCCCTTCGCAATAATTTCCACACGTGTCCTTCTCTCCTTCACTCACCTGCCGATGCCGGTGGCGTGTTGATTCCACCCTGGGTGTGGGCGTGTATAGTTTCCGGTTTAGTTTACTTTACAAATTACAACATTCACCGCGCCCCCCCGCGCCGATGTTTAATGAATTTTATAGTTTGGCAGATGTGATTATATCGAAACGAGGCGCATGGTGTAAATCAATCATATTGCCGCGGCCTGCCGGCTGCCGGCTGCTTTGTTTTGCTAAATATAATTATCAATCGCTTTGTCGCGAACTTTGTCGACGCAAATCGAATTCTACGAAATTAAACCGAGAGCTGTTCGATTTTAATTAAAACTTAGGTATAGTTATTCGAATTAACATAAGTTATTATTCTCTATTCAAGACTATTGAAAATTGCACGTGCGACTGTGCTCAGCGTTGCATGTGCAATTTAATATTTAAGGGAGGATGTGCGCTGCCATCGCCAATGCCTATGTATGCGGTTTTCATCGATTCATTGCGCTGTACCGCAAAACCACCTCATGCTGTTACTGCATTTCCCTTCCTACCAAACATATTATACTCGGCTGCATGCGCATAGTTTTTGAGCTCCACTTCAAATGGCGAAGTTCTCTTTTCCCGTTTCAGTCCTTTTCAAAGTCGCATCAATTCTCATCCGTAAAGTGCTCTCGTTGCAGACGGATTACTGTCGTCGCCCCACGTACCTCATCAAACGTCCATTTGTCAAACGCAATCAATTCCTCTCTATGTGCAACTTCAAACGGCATATTTGAACATTTTCTTCATAATGGATAAAATATTTGGCGCGCATTAATTTAATTACGCACTTCTTTTGTAATCTCATTCAAATCTCATGTGTAACTTTGCGATGGTGACGTTTTATGAGCTGGCTATTTGCATTCCAACGCGCCAGTTTGCATTTTCCCCGTCGGTCGTTTTATGAGCGTTGTTACCACCCACACAGCCCTCCCGTCCTCCCGGCCCTAATTTCTGATCCCTTTTATCTCCATTTCCATGATTCCATTTTCATGACGAATGCGCGCAAAAAAACCAAGCGAAAAAAAACCCACACGCAACGCAGCGCTCTTCCACTCCGTAAAATTCTCGTGCGTTCCACTGCTCTGCATTTCTAGCCGTCTGCGTTTCTCTGCCTTGCCACGTGGACTTATTCATGGCTGAGAGAGATGCGGAAGGTACGGACTGGAATGCTTTGCATCCCTAGCAGGCAGGCAGTCATTCAAGCTCACATTGGTGTTGGTTGGCAAGGCGCGTTGGCTTGCATGCCACAGAAGAGACGACAATGAATATTCAATGCAATGCAAATATTCTTGGTGCGCCGTGGAAACATTTGCGTGCGCAGTAAGAAACGTTTCGCATTGTGCTTATGAAAACTTACCGCCCAACTGCACCCAGTCAGCGCCTAAAAGGTTTTAATAGTAAGTTAAAAGATGGATTAACTTCATCCGCAATGAATTCGGAATGCTTCGGATCCGCGGTATCTTGTTCTATTTTTCAGCAAACAAATTCGATTTGGGTCGCAATGTTTATGCTTCCCACCCATGTTCATATTTTCTATCCTTCCGCAGGGCGAATCTTGCGAGGTTGTTTATTCAATTCCATGGCGTGTACGCTTGTTGCTGTTGACACAGCATCATCTTCACGTCTTCATCGCCCACGTCGCATGCATCGACAAGCAGTGTCTGTAATAATCCCTTGATGTGATCCTCTCCCGCGTCTATCAGGTAGATTCAATTTACAGCGAAATCAAATTTCCTTGATTTTGCGCTCGCTTCAAATAAAAATAGCATTAAATCGCGGATGGCCGGGTTTTTGGAAATGGGACACGTTGATTAATTTTCCGTACTCGAATTCTTTACCCTTTTATTACGGTGTTCATCAAACACTTGATGGAGGTCGTGTGCGCTCCGTCGCCGTCGTCCCCCTTGTCCACCCTCGAGGCGTAAGTGCAGAAGTGGAATTTTTGTCATTTTCTTCTTAATTTTCCTCTTTGGACGAGTTTTTTGTCGCTAATGACCAAGGTAAATATATTTACACTTCGCTGACGGCGCGTGATCCTTGGTCACGCGTCACACAGCCGACGAAAACGAAGCAGGAAGAAAAAGGAAAAGAAAACCTCTCAATTTGTCCGTAGTGAGAGTTTTAACGCTTGAATCGTTCTTTTATACCGTCCCCGGTTAAGGGCACGGCTCGGCTCGGCATCTGAATTTTCCCGACGAAACTAATCAGCCCGTGGAGGTTAATTGGATGCCCGATTACAATTCGTATTCTTTTACTTTTCCATGAATTTTCCTAGAAATTCTTTTCTTTTTTTGTGTGGGTTGAAGAAACGGCAAGAATAATTAGGTCGATTATTAATTCCGCCAGGATCGACAGCCAACGTCGCGCGCTCTCAGCGTTTTCTTACATCAATTTCCGCACTGCATTGTCTGTGCGCGGGCACGATTTAAACCTTTTTTCTTTTGCGGTTTCGTCTTCGGCATTTATTTTCCAGTGGCCGATGATGATGATGGAAATTTTCCATCGTACGCAATTCAATTTATTTCTCGCTTTTCTTGTGATAGGAATTGCGTCGGCGTCGCGTCGCGGAATGCGGGCCGTTATGGCTTTTTATATTCCACGGACGCGTTTGCTTAATGGCGTGCGTTTCTCGACTTTTTCTTTTTGTTCAGTTGGTTTTTGATCTGGGTACTTCGTCAAATATTACCTGTTTTTTTTTCATTAATTTCGCTCTTAATTAAAGTGGTTGACTAAATAATCCTAATGGCTAATCAATACTTTGGATAAAATATTACTAGGTATTTATTCAAACATAGGTTAAACATTCAGTCTGCCAATGAACTATTTACTTATCGCATGTTGAAAGTGTAATTGAAAGGGTAACTATGCAAGTCCATCCTCAGAGAAGTAAGTACTAAAGTGGAGAGTTTCGATCACTTTGCAGTTTTAGCTTTGACCGCTAGAGGCAACCGAAGGAGGTGGAGGGAAATAGTTCCGATTTCTTTGGCTTGTTCCACTTTCCTACCTGTCGAAATGTACCTAGTTTCTAAATAGTCCAGGCTTAACTTTTACTTGTTTACTGGTTTCCTGACTTTTTGAAGTTCAAACTTACATTCCAATTTGATTTCAACAAGATGTTTGCAACTTTAAATAAAATTGCTTTTAATCATTAATATTGTGAACAAGATGTGTTTTTATATTATTAATTAATATATACCTTCCTAAACTTCCTTTGTAAGAAAAAGAGAATCAGAAATAGTCCCTTTTTACCAAGTAAAAGGAAACGCCATCGGGTGTAATTTCGCTGCGCTTTAATCTTACGAAGCGTTGCAGATGCAAATCGCGATTTCTTTGAGCCATCCTGCATTCGTTTGTTATGCGTATACCACAAAGCATCTAATATTACAGGAGAAAATTACATGTCTAACCTCTCATGCATGAGAATTTTTACGAATTGCAACAGAAATGATATCTGTGGCGCGCATGAAGATTTAAGAAAAACCATTTCGATGCTGGCAGTTACCGGGATCTTCAAAACTAATGTAAAGTTTTCTCGTTAAAGAGTTATATTCATCACACGCGCAAACTTACGACTCTGTTTCACCTTCTTTTTCTTCTCTTCATCATCATCATCATCATCATCATCGAAGAACTGCGTGCAAGTCTGCAGTTTTCTGTTCCCTCCAGATTTGGAAGCGCCAACAGTATTTTGCAACGATTGCAATTTGCACGAATTACAACACGTATTACGAGCTTTTATGAGTTCGTCTAACTTTTGCAACTTTCTCTCTGACGATGACGAATGTCATCCGGAAAATCATATTTCTCTCAAACATTTATTACGAAATTAGTAATAAATTCGCTAACTGAATGCAAAAAGTTGTAAACTTGAAAATTGAACGAGTAATCATTTGTCATTAAAATTAATGCTGATTCAAAATAAATGACTAACTTTACGTTCTTCTTTGTTTGTTGTTTCAGAATGAAGATATTCAAGGTGCTCTCAATGAACTTCTTGCGACCGAGAAAGCAGCACTCGATTCGGATGCGACAATATATGATTGTTTGTAAGTACATACCTACTATTAATTTGAAAAAAAGAAACAAAATTCCAAGCTCCGTTTAAATATTTTTCTGATGACATTCGAGAACATTCATAATACAAATTGCCCCGTCGTTGGTGTGAACACCAAAAACCGCGCATGAAAAATGTTTGGTCTAGTTGGGTTGTGCGCTTTTAATACGTCTGGCCGTTTAATGCGCGCGTTATTAAAAAACCGCCGTCACTATACAAGGCCGGGGTGGAGTGATGGAGTGGGTGGCTGTGGGTGGTGTAACCACACCACCGCTTGCCATCCCGTTCATTTATTATGGTAAGCGTCTGGGATTTAAGCGCGCATTTCCACAGATCATTGCCTCGTATAATTTCTGTTACGCCGGGAGGATTTAAACAGCATTTCTAATATTTTTAATCAGCAATTACTTAATGAAATAAAAAATGTTTTTCAAATTTACATATAATAAAATGATTTCATATTCACCAACTTTACATTTAAACCACTAACGATGATTAATTAGTTAATTGATGGACGTCGCACACTTGAGTCTATTAATTAATGAAGGAATTGACCTAATTATCTGCCTCTAGTCAACTATTTTTATCACGGTAAAGTTTTTCAAAGTTATACTTCAAATATAATTTATTATATGAGCACACAGCCATCATTCCGGAACGTTAATTATATTATTTTAGAGAATTCATATTTTATTTTGTTTCACTTTAAATTTTCACAGTGGACAAAGGTATTATTGGAATCAGAATTCATATATTTTCAATTTCAAACCACATCGCCGTTGAATATGAGGACGACTGGAGTGGCGTTTTCGTTTCGCCCGAATGCACATGCTCTCAGCCTGCGCACAATACGCAATAAATTCAATAAACTTTATATTTCAATATTGCACTACTCTCGTCCATCGTCGAATCGGAAAAATTTCGCATGGAAAGCATTTTTTGCATGCTCCTTTTGCCCGTTGCTGGTGAAATGTAAACTTTGCTTTATAAACGTCGTGGAAAATAAACGAAATCATTGCAAAACCACACGAAGAAAAAGACTTACGTATTGCCTAGGTACGGAAGGAAAATGAACTTTTCCGAATCTATATTTCATAGTTTGTTTGTTGGCGAACTTTTCATTTGCTCTTGTTTGGCAGATTTTTTATTATTTCGCCAAGACCTATCCGTTACGCAACAGTAATAACTTCTAATGCAGTCGTATTATTTGAATCGAAGTTTTAAAAGAGCACGATTGCAGTTTGACAGTGATTTTCGCTTAAGGGAATTGCATTCATAAATAATCCGAAAAGCCCGGAAATAACACAACTCGTTCTCTATAAAAATCTCATTTTGCTTGTTTGCTTCTTGAAGTTTGAAATGTATTATTGTTTCGTTTATTTTTTGTTTTTTATTATTAATCCTGGAAAATGTGTCGTAACGTGCCGAAATCCTTCACACTTTAGATATTCAAGAGAATACGCACGCGTGTGATAAAACGATAATAAATATTTTATGATTACATTGTGATCGAGACGAGTGCGATGCGTTTTATACGCAGGTTCACCCACCCACTCGCCCTTATGCGTGATGTCTGGAAATGAGAAGAACAAAGAGAAGTGACGTAAAGGAGCTGCTTTTTGCGTGGCGCATTGGGGAGATTGGCTACACTCCAGACAGAACGCAACGACTTGAAATTTTATATCTCACCTCTTGGGGAGACTAAAATATATAGAGCAGAAGACGAGTGACGAGACTGTTGGATCAGTTTCATCTATTTATACATAGATTTTTTATATGTTTACTAGCATTCAATAAGAGTATATATATCAATATATTTAAATATATTTAAATGAGCAAATTTAAAATACCCGCGAGAACTATGTTCTATATAAACAAAGCCGACATGCAGAGGATTAGCGATGTAGTTAGAACCCGGATTATAACTACAGTTGTTTCAGCATGTGTGGTAGTTTAATAACGCCGGCGTAAATCAAATATTGACCGATATGTCGTTGCAGGATCCTCTCTCTATTTCCGGGTTTTCCTTAATCCTCTCGAGATGTAGTTCATAACTAAATTCGGTGGCTCAACCTTAGCGTTTTGTTAAAATTTAATATTTTCTTTGTTATAATGAAATAAGGAAGAGAAAGCAGACATGTATTTTCTTATCAATTTTGCTTTCACAACCACAACATGAATGAAAACGAAACTGATAAAAACGTCATTTCCTTTCGGGTCGAAATAAATTGACAGCCATCTATTTTGCTCTTGCCGCCCCCACAAAAAATAATTCTCGCCAAAGAAAAAAGGGAGGCGAAGCAGAAGAAGTATAAACAAGCCACAAAACGCCCCGAAAATCGAAATTGATTTATCGATACATATTAAATGTCGTCTACATATATCCCAGCGGCAAACAGATGCGAAACACGTCGAGATCGAATTGCTAAAATACTACGCGTTTTGGCGCGTTTTTATGTGCTTATGTTCTTTCACTAACGTTGCTTTATGGTTACGCCACGGCGGCGGCGCACAATTGCCTTTCTCCATTTTTTCTTCGACTGCCGATTCCAGAGAGAAACGCGATTTTCTGTGAAAGGTATAGATAGCGATCCGCCAAGTCAAAAATCAAATTACTTCCACGTCGACAGCCCTCCGCCACATGTGCAGTGCGCTGTGCGGCGCGCCCGGGGTGCGGCAAGTGATAAGGAAATTCACGAGGCCGGATGTATACTACCTTCTTGTAATGTCATCTGGGAAATGGGGGGAAGAGAGGAAAGAAATAAAATTTGGGGCGTATCAAGATAAAAGAATGAGCAATTTTTTTCGCTTGCGCAGATCGGTGCTGCCGGAAGACGTAGTCGAAATCACAAACTACGCCTACCTGGATGATATCTACGATATCGTCACAAAATCCACAGGTAACTCTATTCCAAAACCACTAAAGCAGTCAAAATAAATCCTTCTTATTTTTATGTGTTAAGACATTGATGAAAGCGAATTCATGTCGAAACTGGGCACGACGCTCATCGAGCAATCCTGCTCGGAGAAAATCGAACGTGCATTCGGCTGTCTTGGCGGCAATCTACGTGAGTTCCTTGCAACGCTGGACGGCGTCCATGATGTCATTCAACAGCAGCAGGGCGAGGAAGACGTACTCGAGAGCGAGGAAAACGAAGACGATGCCGCCGGCTTTGTGTGCACCAGCAGCGATGAGCATCTTCGGCTCGAGTTCACCAGCGCACGGCCGGCTGTTGCGCACTTACTCGTCGGTTCGCTGCGCAAACTCGCGCGACTTTTGTACGCTACCGAAGTGGACATTGACGTGGTGGTTGACGAGCGAGATAGCAGTAAATTTCGGTTAGTCACCGCTCTACAAATATCATCGAATCTTATACAAAATCAAATCATTAAATTTATTTTTATAGATATAAGATTACACCCATCGATGCGAGTGCAGACGTGTCAGCATCCCCCGCAGCTGAGGGCGTCAATGCCACAGATCTACGCATGGGTGTGGCGACCTTCTGCAAAGCATTCCCCTGGCATTTCGTCATCGACCGCCGATTGGAGCTGGTGCAGCTGGGCGCCGGTTTCATGCGGCTCTTTGGCCGTCATCTGAAGACACTTGGCACTGCGCTGCACACTTACTTTCAATGCCATCGACCGAGAAATATAACACTCACCTTTGAGGACATTGTCAAGCGAGCCAACACTCCGTTTGTGCTAGCGATACGAACGCTGCCCGATGAGGAACGGAATCTCGGACAGGTATTTTAGCCTTTGTCATAATTCCTCCCTTGTAAACGATTAACTTTAGGTGGTGATAAGTTAAATTTTTGGGTTTGGGCGGGAGGAGGGCGAAATCAAAGCGCAAGCCACAGGTTGCACGTTTCGCATTGCCGCTGAGAGGTGGAAACTGTTACTGCGGATTGCAAACTTTTCGTGATTCCAATACGAATACGTGGAGCATGGGAATCGATTTAGGTCCATAATTGAAACCGATGATCGCCTGCAAACTTTTCCTATATGTAATACGCATAGGTGAAAATGCCAATTTAGTGCAAAATTTATTTTCGGGGAACTGTATTTTTTTACCGTCTTGTGTCGCATATTTCACGCACGAGTTGTTTTTATCGTCATTACCATTTTCGATCCTCGCTCGCACACCTCCCCCAGTTTTATCTGTGCGTTTACGCGAAACGTGGCAGCTGATCCGTTCATCCGCTTGCGGTCCTCGGGATGCGTGCGCCTTTGGGGAATATTGGCGGGATTCATCCGCTTCCCGCCGGCGGCGGCGGCGGCGCACGCTGGATACAATTCTCGAGTGTATTAAGAAGCAATCGATTTGCGCAACTGGCGATTTATTTTGCGCGCGACCTATCTTCCTACCTGCGCTGTGCTACACCTCGTACACGTCGAACATTTACACTTCCACTTATCGCAATGGCACCGGGCGATTTACCTTTATTTTATTCAGAAAAATGCGCCGCGATCCGGGAATACCACCCCGACGTCGATGTTTATCGCGTGACGGCTAAGGCGGTATAATTGAATTGCAAATTTTATTTATCTCTCTGTTGATATTTGATTTCTGTATGTAAATGGTGGAAAAATGTATTAATTTGCTCCAAATCATTACTATTGACATCCGCCGCCCTTGGCTGATTTCCATCTCATTCGAGATTCCGGCGTTGACTCTGATTTCGATTTCCATCCATCCATGATCTTCGTTTCGTATTCATCCGCCTAGCGCGCGCCTCTCATCGCCCATTCGCGCGCTCGCATGCAATTTCCATGTTAATACCCGATGGCAATCGCCATCCATCTCACACGCAGGCCAGATCTTATCGACTTTTCGCGTGATAGTTTTCGTCGCAAATCGAAACATCTTTAGCTTGCCAATGCTCGGCGACGTGCTCATCCGGCTTCCGTTTCCTCCATACGAATCGTACGTTTTCTTTCACATCCCCCCTATACAGCTTGCTGTGGATTTAATGATTTTGCGGACGTGTCGAAATTTAATCGAAGAATTTCGAATATTTTCGGTGTTGTAGAACAGTCGGTCTATGTCATGCGATAAAGATGCCACAGTGAAGGGGATGGGGTGCGCATTCCAGCGAAATTAAAATGTCCTTCGTGCGTGTATATGGTAGTACATAGCACAAAACATCCGGAATGCTGTTCCATCCTTTGTGGAACGTGCGCTAATGTGCTCTCCACAAATTTGATACCCTTCCTCTTTGTCTCCTTTTATTACGCTGTCAATAATTTATTTATTTCCTGCCCCCGCCGGCACTAAGTAACTATTGAATTTGCAGATCAAATTGTAATTAGCAAAATTTGAATTCGTTTTGTGTGTGTCTGGTTATAGGGTCTCGAGCTGAAAGGTCAAATGGTCTATTGCGTCGAATCGGATTCGCTGCTGTTCATCGGCTCGCCCTTCCTCGACGGGCTGGAGGGCCTCACCGGAAACGGGCTGTTCATCTCCGACATCCCGCTGCACGACGCCACGCGCGACGTGATCCTCGTGGGAGAGCAGGCACGCGCGCAGGTGAGCCGGTTCGCCTTTTTTCTCCCTCCCTCCGCCCCCACCCCCGGCTCTGCATAGAAAAACTTTTCGGGCGTCGATGAAAGTGGGTGCCGAGTATACTCTACGCAAACGAGATTCGGAAAAAAGTCAAAAAATGAGAAAGAGGCGGGTCTGCCTGGACGCCTATGTAAAATAAGGTAGATTTGGCGAACTCTCCAAAAAGATTCCCTGCTGACAGGTGTATTGAAATATTTTCATTTCGCAGAACGAAAGTTATTTACAGTCGAATTCACTCGAGCTGGGTGAAAATAGTTTAGAGGTGAATATTTTCCACGAGGTCTAATCATAAATCAAGCACCTCGGATTAAAATCGTATTCCGATTTATTCCACAAATCCTACATTGCGCGTGTATAATAAACTTGGTGGGTGGAAATTGAATTTCTCCCCAGCATGCGTGCGCTGCGTAAATACCATAAAAATCGAATTGCTTCTCACACGCTCGCACGTGGACCAAAAAAGATGGAAGGAATTCAATAAAACTCAAAATGTGCGCTTTTCGAAAAGAATGAATTATATCACCATTGTTTCCCCGGATGTGATTCGTAGACGTGGAGCAGAAGAAAACAAATTGTTGTTCGTTTTCGGCTGTAATTTGGAGCGTTTCCGCAGTGCCCGAGTTCGTTGCAAATAAACGTATAAGACTGGCCCTAATTGAGTGTGTAATGTGCGCATTTTCCTCTGTTTTTCTCGACGGGGCGCGCTTGCTCGCTCGCTCGCTCGCTAACGAAATTCCGCGCCGACAAGCGGAAAACTAACGAAAGAGCGAAACGGTCGAAACATTTATTGTAACAACTGCATGTTGTCGGATGTGAAAATTGCGCGGATTAAGACTCGCCGTCCAATTTGTTGCCAAAAATTACCCTGTCGTTGAAAATATCTCTTTTATCGCCAACCACAAACACTCGAATTAGTTAATCCGTCCATCATCCATCAACTTCTACATTTTGACAGCAAATAATTTTTTCTGCAATAATATTTTCTAATTTTTTCCATTTCCCATCGGAGGCGAACGATGGATGAATGAAAGGCTGCTGCATTCGCGTTTTATGATAGATTTTTTTCGCGTGGCGCCCAAAGTTGGACGCCGGGTGGTCAGTCGCGCACGAATTCATCACTTTGGAAATTTGTCACGCGTCACACACAGAGCGCACCGAAATCTAATCATCACTTCAGCATCGCTCTGCCGCCGCCGCCGCCCACTCCTTCTCACCCTTCGCTGAGTTGCGTTGGTTTGGCGTTTGGCCCGGCGCGGGCGCTCTAATGCGCGGTGTCCACGCGTTATCTTTCGCCTTGCTCGCCCACGCCCGGCAATAGGGACAGTGTGGGAGCGAGCGAGCGAAGAGGACGAGAGGGCCTTATAAAGCTAGGCTCGCCGGACGCTTGATTCGTAATTGTGGTCGTGACTTCCATAATGATTTATACCGATGGCACTCAGCATGCTATTAACATTATTTAAATGTAATTCCCTGGACGTCGGCGTCGGTGACTGCCTTCCTCGATTGGCCCATGTATCTAAAATTTAATTAACTTTTACTTCTTGCAAGAGCCGAAGCGATCCGATGCATCAATGCGGATGCACGTAGAGCTTTTTAGTATATTCATTAGCACGCGTTGCATAGACTTTACCCTAGGTATTGTAGTTGGAATATGCAGGTCTTCATCAATAAGACAAATATTTGGCAAGAAACACACTGAATGGATGGATGGTTGCATCAATATTGAACGTCAACTTTGTGCACTTTATGCACGTGCGAAACTATTAAATATTCTCGGCACGTCTTTCCCAAATTTTGTCGCAAACTTCTGCAAGTTAATACTTTCTTCAAAGTTGAAAAAATATTCTTTTTAATATTCTGTATCAAATCTATGATGATTTTTGTGTGTAGATTAAGAGAGTATAAGGTGAAGTGGGGCAAGTTTGCAAACGGGGCAAGATATTGACAAACTAAAGTGTAGAATGTAACACTGCTTTAGTACGAAGCAAACTAACGAGGTGCTTTCGATTTACAAGCAGATTTCTTCGTTTTCTATGCTTTGCAAAAGACAACTATGTATTATGAACTACACCCTCAAGTTAGACGTGACTGAGAATGTGCCCTGAAATTATTGGTTCTAATTTTGATTTTTGAGCTAAATTTTGGCACGTGTGCGGAAAAATAGTTATACTTTATGCTCAAGAAAGAAATTTTGTGAAATACTTGATATTTTCTAAGAAATCCATTGATGCGATCAAACCTCATATTGTGAGATTGCCGGGAAAGATCGCAACATAATGCTAAGCATATGGCGCGGCCGTCGTCCGTATGAAATTATTGAATTATGTATAACTTTGGTATTAAATCACAGAATTTAATCGTGCATTTTATAAACGACAATAGCAGGATTCAGATTTGGCGTCGTATTGTGAGAATATAGCTTTTAATTAGTTTAAATTGACCGCTAACGATCTTGTTCCATTCAAAAAGGCGTTTGCATCACCTGTCACGTCTCTTTAATCTGTAAATTGTGATTTCTGTTAGTGGAAATTATAGAGAATTAACTGCACATTACGACAATGCCAAGTAGGGCCAAATTTTTCAAACATTATAAAAAATCTATAAGGTTAAAGTTGAACTTAGCAAAAACTGCTTTGATCTTACCCCACTTCACCTTACTAATAATTCAAAATTATATAGAAAGGAAGAAAGGACGTGGATCTAGGAAACCAAACTATCAACCGCAAAGTCTATTACTCAGCTGCTGCACACAAAGCGGACAATGAGTAAACGCACATTCGCGGGATAAGGATGCGGTTAGAATGCAATCTCCCATCCTAACTAGGTCCGTGCACTGCGGTTAAAACCTGCGGGCGCTCGAAAAGTATAAGCGCAACCAAGGTATCATTGTTACGCTTCTTTCACGTATTAAAAAGTTTTTAGATTTTTGAATTCAATTCCTTCTATTCACTACGATTTCCTTTACACTAAATAAGTAATTTTCTTCCAATAAATATAAGTAGCAATTCTTTTAGAGGAAAATTTTATGAACATCTTTCATTCGCGTACCCAAATTCATACTTAAATAACGATGAAACAGAAACCATGTCGTGATAAAAACGCTCCCGCCAAACCAATCCTGCAGTTTCTGAACGCCAACAGATGTTCAACGCTGGGTGGGATGTGCGTGGAGCATCTAAACGATTTTTAAAGCGTTTTCCCATCGCGTTTTTCCTTCAGTTTCTTATCATTTATGAGTCGTTTAAAATTTGTTTCATGGATTATACATGTTGAAGTAATTGCATTCCATATATTTATCAAAATATGTTCATCTTTATAGCCTCAATATACGCACGTTATATTTCTTACCTTCCAGACGTATTTCTTATCAACGCGAAAAATTCACTAACCATCCGCCCCCCCTTCGCCTTCTACTACGTCGTACGCTATTCGTATTCATACTCATCTGCCAGCCATTATCGTCGTTATCATTTTGATGATGGTCCCCTTTCGTATCTCCGACATCTGTAGGTCGTTTCGCCTCTTCCGTTTTTCGGCACATTCCCATTTCGTGCGGACGATTTCTTTCGTTCACAAGCAGAGGGAAGGTGTGCGACAGCGCACATGCACACACCTTCGACGCGCAGTAATAATCGTAATGATGATAATACGAGCGAGGTGCGCGTTGGCAAGCGAGTGTATTCAAAAAGGAACGCGCTAATGGCGCTCCTGCTGTGACGGCGACGCCCGCTTTTTATGTCGGAACGCCTTGAGGTTGGAGGTGTCTTGAAATGCTGATTTTTCGCAATGATTTCCGAATTTTATGACCTGGAACCGAGAACATAAATATTTTGTCGGCAGGACGGTTTGCGAAGACGTATGGACAAACTGAAGAGCTCCATCGAGGAGGGTAATCGCGCCGTTGACAAGGAGCGCGAGAAGAACGTCAGCCTGCTGCATTTGATCTTTCCGCCCGACATTGCAAAACGCCTCTGGCTCGGTAAGTTCAGCAGAATTACACGCAAAACAATGACAATTATTGTATTGCGTGCTGCGGTGTTTAACGCAACACAATACAAACGTTTGGGGGGTGCGAACAGAATCCTTTCACACTTCGCACTCGAAACAATGAATGAGATTATTGTGTTCGACCAGATTCACTCTATTCAACTAAGACTACTGCTAATGCCTCCAACGGGGCAGGGACCTTACGACATTAGCATCATCAAGTAGTTAACAACAATCAAGAAGAACGTTCGGCCTAGTAATACTATAGTAGGAAGAGCAAAGTTTGCAACAATAGAGCGCAAAGGGGAGAAGTTCGTCGAGATTACGGGATGTGCAATTGAATTAATTAATTTCCATTGATTACATTCGCAAATTATAATTGAATATCGACATCCGACAGTGTGATTGATGAGCGAAATTTTGGGTAATTGTTGCACGATTAGGTGAGACCATCGACGCGAAGAACCACGAGGATGTGACGATGCTCTTCAGCGACATTGTCGGGTTCACGTCGATCTGCTCGACGGCAACGCCGATGATGGTCATCAATATGCTGCAGAATCTCTACAATCAGTTCGACATCTATTGCGGTCAATTGGATGTATACAAGGTTAGTTCAGAAATGTATAAAAGCGCAATGAAGCGAAATTAGAGCAATGAATAATTTTAATTAGCCGCTACCCAGCTACGTGTTGGGATCGCTTAATATTATTCATTAATGAAATAAAATTTTCATAATTTAATTAGCGCGTTGCCAGTGCAAAATATACGCGAACCGAGAATTAAGTCCTCGCGTCGGCCGACAGGGGGATAAAAGAAAGCTGAAATTAAAGAGAAATTGAAACAACCTAATTAAATTTAATTAAAAGGTTGTAGGAAGTTTCGTTTTTCTCTAATTACGCCTTTTTCAAAAAAAATTTCAATTGCATTTTCCAATGCATTACAAAAACTCGTGTAAAGATGATGAAGATGATCGATACAAAGTTGATTTATGTTCCCAGCGGTCAATCCGTAAAAGTAAACGACTATTTGTTTAGTGACCGTACGCAAACAACGCGTTTTTAATTGAATTCCTCGCCAATAAAGTTTCGCACAGCAGCCAATTAACTGTTAGCAGCATGTAAACATTATAAAACATCACTTAAAATTAATTACGCCAACAAACTCACCTAGGTAGGTTTTTTTCAATAACTGAGTAAACGAAAGAAATTTTAATGTTGAAATTTTTCCTATTTTGAGTGCTATTGTCCTTTTTCATTTACTCTTTACGCACCCCACGTTTGTGTATAGTTTCTTTTCTCCATCAAACGCGAACCGTAAAAAGCTTTCACGTCAAACGCACAACAATACAAAAAAGGCGATTCGATTTGGTTTTGCCGGAGGTGTTGAATCGTTGTATATAAACATTGTTAATGGAAACCGACCGTACGCGTCGCCCCGTTATTTACAAACGCGCCGGTTTTCTATTAAAGAAAACGTTAAGTACTTTCCCATTGTTCTCGTCGTCCATCTGCCAAACCGGAAGTCATCGCAATTCGCTACAATGAATTGTGCTAATTGCGTTGCTCTATCAGGGGGTATTCGCATGGTACAAAACAAAGAAAATCGTGGATGCTTTCAGGTTGAAACAATAGGCGATGCATATTGCGTCGCTGGCGGTCTGCATAAGGAATCGGCGACGCACGCCCAGCAGATTGCATGGATGGCGTTACGCATGATCGACACGTGCAAGCTGCATCAAACCCATGATGGTCAACCGATACGTGTGAGTAGAATATAAATACTTATATTAATCATTTCGCTCCGGCTACACAGTTCATTGAAGGCGCGTTATCAATCACAGAATTGACTTTCAGTTGTCAGAAATTAACTGGTTTGTTTACTTGTGTCGCTACATGATTGATCTGCAGGTCACGAAAGCAATATAACGCTTGTAAACGACCTGAGATGCTTTCACATTTATTCGTTGCACGCCTGATTAGCGCGCAATGATAGATTTATAAAAGGAAAGTGATCACCCCCCCATTTCTCGTGACAACTTATTAAGCTACTACTTTTCACATATTCAACAAAAATGCGAAGGATGAAATTAAAATACTCATTTTGGGAAAAATCTATGTCAGCAACTCATTTATTTCCATCGCGTTTGAAACATCAACCTTAATAAATATGTATGAATGAGAGGAAAAATTTCATTTTGAATCGGAATTTGCCGGAATTTTTACCCTTTTTTCATAAAAAAAAAAGATGTACTCCAGAGACTGAAAAACGCGTGCTGAAATTGCACACAAAACACAACAAACACGAAGCGAATGTGGTTTTTGCCAGCGTAATACGGATTGACGAAAACCAGGGTGGACGTAACAGATTCACATTTAATCAGATTTCCACCGCGACTCCGAAAAAATTGCCTTTTGTGTTAATTAATATTTTTACTGTATCTAACACAAAAACCCTTTTTCAAGATGAATAATCAACTTAGATAACTTGCTCATTATTATAAAAGTAATAATAATTTGCATTTCTTTGATTGGCAGATGCGCATCGGTCTGCACACCGGCACGGTGCTCGCGGGAGTCGTGGGCGTCATCATGCCGCGCTACTGCATGTTCGGCCACAACGTGACCATCGCCAACAAGTTTGAGTCGGGCAGCGAGCCGCTCAAAATCAATGTCAGTCCCACGACGCACATGTGAGTACCAACCACTAATGTAATCACACGCTTTTGGTGCGCAATTTTATTTGCTCCGCCGCGATAGATTTTATTTGATAAAAATAGAAAGATTTAGGGATGCGCGCTAAAAATAAAATCGCCGACGTCGCGCCTCGCCGGTAAAAAGGTCCTTCAGGTCTTGCACTCGCTCCACGTGTGCGAAGCGAACGTGTATATGTCACACGCTGAGTGCACTCGGGCGGTGAAACCCCTCCAAATAGATTTACGCCCGAAGGATAACATTGAGCGCATAGTAAAAAAAGGAATGAAACATCTTAAAGTGATACCCTTTTCGATTCTTTCATTCTTTCTTTATTCAAACATCTCTGTCTTGAATGCTTTGTGTGTACTTGTTTTTTTCGCGGAGATTTTACAGCATGATGAAGACATGATTTATGCATTCGGCCATTATGATATTAATAAATTTAAAAAGTATTCGCACACGCCCACACGATAAACCAAACCGCACATCAGCGGTTGTGCTGGCTGTTGCCTGGTGGCGATGATGATGATGATGATGGTGATGGCTCCGCAGCGATAGTGTGCAAGAGAGGCGGGTTGTTGACGGCCGCTGCACACACATATACCCTCGTCAACCACCCCGCCCACCGCCAACCGCGGCCTGCAGAGTTTTCTCACCTATTATTTACGCATCGTCACTGTATCATCAATCTTCCAGGCCCAACTTTTCTCGCCCGCACATCCGAGGGGCCGAAAAAAGCACCTCCTCCAGATTTTTCATTGCTACTTGCTCAGAGTTTGTGTTTTGCTTAATTTGTTGCTCCCCTGATTTGCTCCACCGCAAATATTTCCATGAAGGAATTGATAAAAACATCGTGGACCATACCTTTTTCGCTCCGATCGCCGAGCAGGAAGAGTAATGTCATCAATATTGGAACCGGACCAAATCTATAAAGATTTATCTTGGATCCGCACTGAATCGGTCCGGTCACTTCTTAAATTGCAGCCGAATTTATCATCCCATCGTCCTTTTTGCTACGCCTTTATTCGCTGCATGCATTATTTGGCAATCCCCGAAGCTGATCGGGCGATGATTTTTGCAGACGTCTGGTGAACGTGCCCGGCTTCGATTTTGAAGCGCGCGACCGCTCCTGTCTGCCGAAAGACTTTCCGGCGAACGTCGCCGGCACGTGCCACTTCCTCACCGGCTACCAGCATCCGCTCGTCGCCGAGGAGGAGGCGCTCGACGCGCATATTGCCGCCGGCATCGCCGACATCGGTTTGAATTCCGACCAGAATTAAACGTGTAGCCCACTGAAATACGAAAACTTTTTCACGCTTTAACACTATTTACACTTAAGTAGAACGAGAATATTCCTTAGGCCATTTAGATGGATGTGTTAGGTTCGCGGGAGGGGCGAATAATGATTTTATCCGTTTATTGGTTTCCAAAGAGAGTTTTAAGAGGTTTCTTCTAAACGCATTAAAGGCCGAGTAATATTAGAGATGTGCGCGTTTCTTATGCGATTTCTTCATGCCGGAAATCTTGCCCCGGGTTTGGGGGAAAGATGCTTTTAATTTCCGGCCGCACCGCCCACCCGCCGTATTGCCGCAAACGTAAACACATCATCTTTATCATAATTATTTCGGGGGGGCACTCGCCGCTTGCGCCGCTCATTAGTCCATTAATTATTTAAAAATTATTCAAAGCAAATGAGGGGACGAGGAAGAACATTTCAAGGGGAAAAATATTACTCTCGCGTCTATATCTTAATGCATTCCTTAAAATATATGACTACATTCTTAATGACTAAATTCTGGATTATATTGTACAAAAACGAATTCATTCCACACGTTTCAAGGGTGTAAAAATTGTACATATACGCGCTAAATTACGTGATTAAAAATTAAATTCTTATGAGAAGATCCAATCGATTCAAAATTTACATTAGCGGTGCTACATAGATTGGTTACATCTATTAACTTTCAAGGATGCAATTATCGCCCATGCCCGCGCGCGCGCGTGCCAAACAGATGGTCACATCGCGCGCGCTCGCGGTCGTCGTCTTAATTAATTTCGTTAGCCTCCTCCGTCTCAAAGCGAAGGGATTAATTCTCGGGTGTTTCGCGTTAAACCTTCCCTCTCGGCGACCGCAAACCTGGAATTTATTATGCATGCATGCCGAATGGAGACACCGCCCCTCCAACTCCCACTTATAGTAATCTAAACGATTCGACCAAACAACGGCAAATAATTTTTGACGAGGGTTGAATTCAATCAATTAACATTTATTTATCGCAAAAACTTGCAATTAATTACCGTAATAAATTTAACGTTCAAATCGTTCTGCTTACAATGGCACATCACCGTTACAATGTGATTGATGATTTATTTACGAGGCAGTCTCGAACGCAAGCAGCACGCGAGCGTCTTCTTGATGCGTTTCCGGAATTTTTTTGCAAGGGCGCTCGTAAATGTCATGGCGCTCATGATGTGTCACTCATTTCGCAATTCATGTTGCCTTAAATAATATTTAGTTTGCGATATTTACGCAGATGATATGAAGTCATAAAACGCGCATTATTATCGATGCATATAAACTAGCCGCCGCCGCCGCCGCCGCGCCAATATATCGCGTTTGGTAACGTTGACACAGTTTATTGCGAATGTGTACCCAGCGCGAAATGTGGAAATATTGATTCCACATATTGGCCATCGTCCACCCATCCCCAACTCCCTCCCAAAAGGGAGCGTGGCAGAAATTTACGTACGAATGAATATCACGTTACATTTGCGTCCGGTGTTTATTTTTCAATTACTCTCATCTGCATATAGTTGATATAATATTTGCGTCCTTGAAAGTTGAAGGGAAAAAAATCTAATTGACATTTTGTTGAAAATGAAAACTATATAAAATTAAGGACCAATATTTATAACAAAGGAAGCTATAAAACACTATTACTCATTAAGTGTTTCCATCTCATAAAATGGGATGCCAGAAATGGTAGCGTAAAAGAATTTTAAATATTTTATTCTAGCAATTAGAAGGTGAGAATACTTATTACTACTTGATGACTGCGTGCGCTGCGTGTCATGTTCTTTCGTTTCATATATTCTTGAAGACATTCGAAAGCGTTCGTTCTAAAACACTAGGCAAGGAAGAATAAATACTACCAAATATTTATAAACAAATATCGTGTACCTCTTTATGAAATTTCTAGCCTAACAGCGATAAGACACTTTACATATGATGCTGATGACGCTGAAGAGAAATAATATTATGAATAGTTAAATATAAAGTATAATATGAGTGATATGAATAATATTTGCGCAAATATGTAAATTTTTTGGTCTCTATTGACAAAACGTCGGCGTTTTGATGAGGGAAAAGGGTCAGTGCTTTTTGTCCGTCCCTTCTGCGCGAATTTCAACTTTCGGATTTGTTTTGTTTGATTTTTTCTTTCCGAAAAACATGTAACTTTTCTAAACTATTTTTATTATAAATATGTACACATTAACACTCAGTATTTGCATAATTTGGTTATGATTACGATTACCAATCATCATCAATCATGATTTCATTACAATGCAAATTGCAACATAATTATGTAGATGAATTATTGCTTTATAACAATTGCTGGTAATTTAATTACACATTTCATCGCACTCACTAAATATTCGTAAATTACTTGATTTCAATTTGCAATTGCAAATAATGTTAAGTTAAAAATGAATTAATAAATAAAATGTCTGCATCATTTCACATGCTACTCCAACTTGAATTGTTCATTAAAGCTTAAGAATCCTCTCTGAAGAACGTCAAAAAACAAGATAAGTATGAATATTGTGAAATTATCAACGCAATTTATGACACGGTCCAAACAACACAAAAACCGACGAGAGTGGGCTAATAAAAATTCCCATTTTTTCGTTTGCCTCTGATCCCCTGATCTCATCTCATTTTCTTATTGTATTCGACGGAGGGATGTTGTTTCCCGAAAATGACCTTTCCGCCTCCATCCGCATTCTGACGATTATCATTCGCTTTGTTTTGATCTCATTTTTTCGCTTTTTTTCCGGGAGCACATTTCATTTAAGTATAAGATATTTTTTCAACGGCATTCAATAGTAATGAAACTTTCGCATTGTGTTCTTTTAGATCGAAATTGAGTTGATTGTAACTAATTGATTGATGATTCATTAAAATTAAGATAATCAAACGTTTGAAACGTGCTCCAATCCTGCGGCAATCGCTACAATCATGTGGTGGAGCCGTAATCAAAAGCTAACAACCGATGTCTAGGCATTATGTGGTAATTAAAATCATAGCCCGGTTTACAATCATCGCCCCCGCGCGCATCGCACAACATGCAAAACATATATGCTTTTTGTCGAGTGTTTCATTAATTAAAACATAATTCAAACAATTCACTCGCCAACAATTATGAACTTCAAATGACTAGGTACGTACTTGTTAATTATGAAATTTGAAAGTTGAGCGTTAAACCAATTTTGTAATTTATTATTAAACAACTGGTAACACTTTGTAGATTGAATTCGCGATGATACAGAGACGAGTAATGTGTGCGTGTGCGTGCATATCTGCACGCGCAGTGGTGTAATTACTGTTTGTCCAATTACGCATTCAACGCCGTTTAGCAGTGCCCGATTCCCGCATATATGGCATACGCTCCAATGCACAGATCACAGATGTTGTTTTGGCGGTAGTCATGTGTCCCCTTTGGTTGTAGCCGAATACAATACGCCAGCATTTTCAAAGTGGAATTAAAATCGTGATTGATTGATATCAAATCGGTAATTGATGAATATTAATTGAATCCCAATAATAATTAATCGGTGCGCTGAATCCTTCCTCACACCACCCTCAAGCGTAGTCAAATCGAGATGGGCTGATTTATTGCCCGTCGGTCAATTTACGATGGAATTTAATTAAGACCGCGTGGAATGCTGGGATTATGCAATATAATTGTTTGTCATTGGATTTCGAATATTTCCTCTACTCTTGATTTTTCGATTATCAGTTAATAAGAAGATAATACGAATTAATAGGATATGAACTGTGTTGTTTTGTTGGTCGTCAAAGAAACCAAACAGCAAACAGGTAAAACACTCGAATGGTCGTCGACAGGCGCAGATTGTTTGTGTGATCATTATTTTTCCGCAGCAACGGCGACAACGTCGACAACGTCTCATTTCTCACGCTGACAGCACGCGTCTTTCTATTTTTATTTATATATTATTTACCATCAAACATACGAATTTATACAAGCGCAGTATTTTTATTTTTTGCCAACGGAAAGTGAATAGAGTGAGCGAAAATGTTAAATTTCGACCTATGCACGGAAACGGAGCGCCGTGAAGCGGCAATGATCGAACGCCGGCGTGCGCAGGATGAGCTGCGCATGAAGCGCATCTTTGGACCAAAAGCCAAAATCTTTGTAAGATTCTATCAATCCTCCTACTCAACTAAAACCACCATTATTATATTAATGGACTTGTAGATTGATCAAGAAGCGCTCAAAGAACAAATCGAAGAGAAAAACAAGCGACAACATGAAGAGCGTGTCAAAGATCGTTTGTTCGAAGAGCAAACGCGACAATTTGCAATGATCGCCAAGGAACTGACCGAAAAGGAAGCGCTCGAGCGCAAGAAGAATATGCGCGAATTGAACGAATTTCGCATGACGTTTCAGAAGAAAGAAGACCGACGCGAAGCGGATATTGATATGGCTAAAGGAGATCCATCGCGCATTTCGGATGATGATCCCCGCTGCGGTTTATCTTCGATGCAAAAGTATTAACCGACTTCTTTATCTGTATTGCATTCATTCTACACAATTGATTAAAATTTAAGATTTGATGGCGAAGATCAATACTCACAGGAGCGGCGCAAGATACAAATGGAACAAACACGCGCGTGGCTCGACCAGCAGATGGACGAAAAAGAGCGCGCTGACCGCGAACGGCACGAAGCGGAAGAAGCGTACCGTGCGGCAACGACGGCTCGCGATCAACAAGCGCGCGAATTGGAACACTTGGAACGCGAATGTCGGCACAAATTGTCCTTGGCATGCATGGATTATAATAAGGCTCTGGTAAGAACCGAGGTAAATTTGATTGACTAGATAGGTGGTAATTATATGTCATGTAGGCTGATGAAAGAGATCGCCTTAGTAAGCAATTCAAGCGCGAAGAGCAGCAAGATATGCTTGCGCATAATTATAATGTCATGATGAGCGACATGATGCTCGAGTCCTCCTCTGCGGCGACTCCCGGCGAAAAGCGCCAAGAGGACAAAGCGAAGGGATTGTCGCGCGCCGATCGAGTTGCGCTGCTGGAGGAGCAGAAGTTACTTGCGAAAGAAGCCCGGGTATGAAAATTACCTTATCTATACAAGTCTTATCTATAGTTTCCTATTTTCATAATTTAGGCGCGCAGAGAATTGGAAAAGCGTCGCGAAAAGGAATTTGACGAATACACCAACGGTTTGCAGATGACTGTCGCCGCGATGGATGCAGATATTGCGCGAAAGAAAAAGTACAATTCCAAGCAAACAAATTTCACATTTTTATAACACTTTTTCTTTTAGGGAATTATTGCGAACGATTGCCGAAGAGAATATGCGCATGAGTAAGGAGCATCAGAGTCAGGAACAATTCCTGAAAAAAGTCGTGTACACAAATCGCCCTTCAGAAGCGTACTATGATCAATTCAATAATACCGCTCGTTGACTAATTCTTTGTACACATTTTCTCTTGCATTTTGCACTTGTGGAATAATTAAAATTCTGAAGAAGAAAAGAAAAAGAGTATCAAAGCTTCATGTATGTGATTTTAGATAAATAAATTCCCACTTTATTACAAAGAATACAATTTTCATATCTTGAGGTAAATTCTATATCACACAATAATTAACGGATGAGATTTGATTTTAAGGTCCAATTAAACCGTTCTTCTTCAAGTTGACTATCGAATCGGCCACAATACGTGCCGATTTCTTCAGATAGCCACCACTTGTGAGCATGACTATTGGAATCTCTAATTGGCGCGCTTTCTTAAAGACGATTTCGTCGCGACGCAGCACGCCTTCCGGTGAGATTGCCATTGCGCCAAGCGCATCTCCCTCGAGTATATCGGTACCAGCATTGTAAATAATCACCTTTGGTTGAAATTCGTCCAAGGCTTCGTCCAAATTTCTAGGTATTAATTTAGTTATTATTAGTTTAGATACTAAATTCATATAGGCATTACTTTTCGACAAGATTAAGATAGTCGTTGTCTTTGATGCCGCATCGTAACTCGACCTTTTTGTTGATGGCTCGTTTTGCGCGATGATCACGCGGATAGATTGCCGCATTGTACATATCCATGATATACACGTGGCGATCGTCGATCAAATCGCGAGCATAGCCATTTCCCTTTAAACAATATGAATTAGTTTAAAGTTAGTTAAATAGGTTAAAGAGTAGATACTTGGTGTGCATCCAAATCGATGATCATTACTTTCTCTACTCCATTAAACCGTCGAAGATGTTGAATGAGAAGTGTAATATCTGCGTAAGGACAAAAACCGCCCCCGCTGTGTGCGCTACAATGATGGAAGCCACCACCAATATTTATAGCGTAACCATGTTCCAGAGCGAGTTTTCCAGCCAAAATCGTACCACCGACTTGATAACTAATTGTAAACGAGTGTTGTAGATCCAGTTCATGAAGAATGAAATGTACTACCAATATTACTTACCGCATAGGTTTCAAATACAACTTCTGAATGAGTTTGTTCGGCACGAACGCCAATGGCGGCACTTCCGAAATCATGGCGACATTGAAACTCCACTGAAAAACAATGTATTTCCAAGTAATATTTGAATTGCGTTCGAAAAAGTGCACTTACTTTGAGTGACTTAAGATATTCACGTGTATGAACGAGCAATAAATCGTCTTTCTGCGCTTCGCGTGGCTGCACGAACGCGTCGCGCGCCAGCAATCCGTCGTCGACCAGAAACTACAAAATGCGTGCGAATAAGTCGGACGCATAATGCTTCATCATGATGGGAAATAGGGCGGGCGGGGCGGTTTGAGTGAGCACCGTTGAGATGCGTCCCCATTTGCCGGCGTCGAAGGGATGAAGTTTCTCCAGACCGCCAAAGCGCACGTCATATTCGCGCCGATACACAATCGGCCATTGGTTCCCTTCGGCGTCCACTTGAAGGATTAACGGTGAACTAAAACACAAATTCGTGTCTTGGACGCATTAAAAATGTATGCATTGCGGTCAAATAGAAACCAGGAATTTGTTACATAATTGATAGATTAATCGAGTTCATCGTGCGGTGTCATTTGGTAACTTACATCATTTTGAACTTGCCGCCCGTACGATGGCCTTTCCACCACGTGAAGCTATCGATCCAAAGAGGCTATGCGCGTATAAGGAAATTTCACTATGGGCGCAATTGTTTGTGCCGGCGCGGTTGATTAGCAACCAGAAGAGGAATAGGTGAAGGCGTAATTATGACTGCGTACCCGTTTCACATGCCGGCGTTCTTTAATCCGCACGAAGCGCTTGCACGATTCACATCTTGCCGCGAGACTAATTCTCGTCGATGCGTGGGCGGATGTTACTAGACAAGCGCGGATTTTCGCGAATGCGCAAGCGCTTACCAAGGGAAAACTGTCAACATTAAACGTCGCTTTTGAAATGTTCGATTTTCCACCGAAATCATGGAAAATGACGAAGAATTGGAGTAAGATTGAGCCAAACCGAGTGTTTAAGTTATTATGCTGTATATTTCATTTTCAGCTATTGCAAGCAACTTATTAATGAATACGAAGTGATTTTACCGGCAATCAATGAGCAATTGCAATACTACAAAGTAAGTTAAATAAATTTCTTAATATGTGAGTAAAGAACATAATTTTCAGTCTGAATATGGGGCGCTCAAAAGAGAAATTGTGAATTTGGCCAATGAAAATCGCATCCTAGCCGAGAAGTTAGAGGAATGCGCAAAAAATCACATGGCCGTCACTACCTTCTCGTACAAAGAAAACGATTTGATAGACAACTTGAAAAACCAACTCGATCTTTCTTTGAAGGAGAAAGATTCCGTTGTTGAACTATGGCGCACATCTATGACGCGCATAGACTTCTTGGAAAACGAGTTGAAAATCTATTCAGCCGGCTCAGAAAATGCCAATAAAACACTCATTCGTAAGGTACTATTCTTGACTTAAATTCTTCTACTTTAATTAGTCTAATGCAAAATTAAATTAGTTAAAGAAAACTTTCGAAAACGAGGTAAAAACACTGCGAGAAAACCTCAAATGCTCCGAGCATAAACTTCGCGAAACAGCATCGCTTTCTAAAACCTCTTTGGCACACAAAAAGGACGAATTAGAAAGTCTGGGCAAAAATCAGCGCGAATCGGAGGAACGCATCCGTCAGCTCGCAGCGCAACTGCAAACCGCCGAACGTAAGCTGACCGAAGTGATGCAATCAAATCAAGATCTACAAAAGTCGTTGGGCGCGGCAAAGGATCGCGTGGAGAATGAGAAACTGGAGAATTACAATGCGAAATTAAAGGTGGCCGAAGCGTGCCACATCATCGAAGCGGCGCTGCTCGAAAAGGACGCCGCCATTGCACGCGAACAGGAAGCGCACGAGGAGGTGCGCAAACTGACGGCGACCATTGACGAGATCGTCGCCGAAACGCATGGAAAAGTACGCGCCGAAATCCACGCCGCCAAGGAGGAGTTTGCCAATCGATTGCACGCGTACAAGTTGGATTTGAAAAAATGTCAAGAAGATTTGGCAATGCGTACACTCGAGGTGCACAAGAAGAGCGAATTGTGCGCGCAATTACAGTCGGAGATTGACGATTTGCGTAATGGTAAAACGGAAGTGCTTAAAGAAAAGCAGGCATGGAGTGATAAAGCTGAATGCGGTAAAGAAAAACTCGTAAGTTTCTTGTTACTTGGGTACTTATGCATTTATTTGACTAAGTTTTGATGCGGGAATTTATTGCAATGTTAGATTACAAGCGAGAAGAGAAATTCGCATTTGCGTCAGCAATTAAAACATTTAACGCTGGTGATAGAGAAACAAAAGGCGCAGCATTCGGATGCGTTGTGCAATATGGAAATCGAGAAAAAGCGTCTTGAGTCCCAGGTGCATACGTTGCAGAATGAATTGTCGTTGAGCAATGCGCGCTTCCAGCAAGTTACCGCACGTGTGGACGACCTCGGCCGACGGATGAGCGGAATGGATTTGCAATTTAAGGAAGAGTTATCATTAAAGAATGCGTAAGTTTATCTTTCTGGTTGAAATCAAATGTAATCCGTTCGCAATTTAGCGAAAGCGAACGCAATCTCACGGAGAGATTGAATGAAGTGGAATGCGTCAATGCGCGTATCAACCAAGAGTTAAAAGCGCAACTCGGCACACAGATAAGTATGCATCATAGATGGAAGAGTGAAGTGCGTACACTCACCGAAAAACTCGAATCACGCATTCGAGCGCTCACCAATGAGCTGATTAAACTCCGCAGCAAAAATGCGGAGCTGGCTCGCAAATTGGAGTCGTCCGAACGCAAGCGCCTCGAATACAAAGAGCACCTAAAAACGTTATGCACGGAATTTAATACAATCGCAAATGTTAAGCCGTAAATTTATTATCAACAATAAATAGAATACAAAGATTTCATAATCAGGATGCATTAATACAAGCAGCAAACATGCTAGGAAAATAGTACAATTTCTCGATCGGATTCTGTGAATCAGTCCATGCCAGTCCTTCATTAACCATGTACTCACAAGCCTTCTCAGCACGATCTAATTCCCAGTGCAAATTCTGTTGCAATATTGAAGCAGATACACAACCATCACTGGAATTACTGGCTAGCTGCAGTACAGCAGTGTGATCCATATTCAATTCACCGGGCACGGACTGCACCATGTAATGTCCCTTGCCCATCGGCACAACGCTGAAGCCACTGCCCAACACCTTCAACTTTTTGGAGGCTCGTAGCAGATCATCCTGTGAGATCTCCTGATGCTGCTTGCCCTGGCCGCGTGCGCGAATCAATCGCGTGCGCAGTTCGCTGAGGCTGATGAGACCGCCGTTCTTGTCGTTTGTCGCCATGCACACCTCGACGATCTGCACCGCAAGCTCATAATAGAAATCGCCAATGCCGAGCAGCTCGGACCAGAAACCTTTGCCGGAGGCGAGCGGGTCGACGCCGATTGACGCGCACATCTCCTGGAATTGCCGTCGGAATTCGGCGTTCTTCCGTATCTCGTGCTTGTGTTTCGTGGCGAATTCCTCAAGATTCGTGCGAAACACGTCGAGCTGCTTTGTCATTTGCTCAAATTGGGTCTCTTGGATTTCATTGCCTTTATCTTTATACTTCTCCTGCTCGAGCTTATGTTTTTGGATAGCACCAACGCCAGCACGACGACGCATGGTGATAATTTATGAAGTAAAACTAAAATTAAAATCTTGAGGAAATCACATCCAATGTTTTGTTTTGATTGTTGTAGAATTACTTGATTACCACTCTGAAGTTATCACCATAGATTCTCCATTCTTCAATTTGTGTACTAATTTGAGGTTATAATACAGTCTAACAGCGCCCAAGAAACGGCGCGTTTTTTAAAGAATCAATGTTTTAATTTTGAATTTCTTGAAATCTGAATAGGTACAAATAAAAATAATGCAGATACAAAAATTACATACAAAGTACAAACGATCACACGTAACTTTATTAGAAATCTGAAAACTTTGTCGCTGGCACAATTTTTGTTTGTTTTGTCAATAACTTTTTAATGTTTGCTCGGTAGTCAAACATCGACTGAAACATGGAAAGCTTATTAATTATGTTATATTGTACTATAATTTTCTGATCTGTTTTGAAGTTTTTTTCACGAATTGTTCATTTTATTTACCTAACTAAGGCGACCCCTGAGACCAACTGACAATCGAGGTTATCAATTAATAATTGAAATTAAAAAAATTATTATGATCAAATGCGTTGTATTGTGCTCAATTTCACCACGTCAGGCGAATTTCTGAGGGATTATTTACCCTTGGAGACATAATGGTGGACTTTACCTTGTTTCCCAATTGCACCCCATTATTTATGTTAATGATGAATTATTAATTAATTACAAGCTGTCCAAGCAAAACTGATGCCATCAATTGATTTGACGGGTCGAAAACCCTAGGATTACATGCTTTTGTTTTAAGGCGAAGCTTTTCTTGAAGCAGGAAGAGCAAACTCCGATGCCAAGCAAATGTGCGAATGTAGCATATGTTTCAAACATGATTTATAAATTATTGCATAATTAGTACACAATGTTGAGAACATTTAGGGCATTCTGCAGTTCAAGAGCTTTTTCTTCCTGTATGTTAATGAGGTGTTAAATTACAGGTGGATATGATAGTTGGAAAATGTTGTTCTTCACAGGCTTTAGCTGTTGCTATCAATATTACTGGTGCTCAATGAAATTCAAAGCTTCCAACATGGTTCATCTAAGGCATAGTAATTGGCATGTTGAAAACCATCTTATGTTTACTCAATAAGATTTCTTTACTTCGAAGGAGTATAGAATGGAATCAGAAATTTTAAGCACCTGGTCCTTAAAAAGCTTTCTTTGATTAGAAAATGTACTTAATTAAAAATTAACAAGAATGATGTGCAATTTTCATCAGATATCTATCTACTATCTACTAGAGGTAATGATCATAAATTGTAAATAATTATTGATTTTCATCAATCATTACCTGAATCAAAATTGACTATATAATCGTATAATCGGTACAATTATTCAATTAAACAATTATTCGTTCAGTGGTTTCAATCGTTCGCATTTTTAATCGCAATAAAAATGTTATCATGTACTAGACAAATTATTTGCAAATTACGTAATTAATTCTCAAATGAGAGAGATCTATATCGAATACAATTAGAGCGTTTAGCGGGAAATCTCTATCACAAACTCAATCATACATTATTAATCGGATAAACGCCATACCAAATTGTATATAAATCGCTACAAATCACAAAATTATACCATTGTTTTACAAGTCAGTTTGTTATTACAATGTATACCAAACCACTTCAAGTTAAATCCTCAGGCGAAGACCTCCCTTTCGCTAATTACTTCGACACAAATATAAAAATTTTAAAAGCCTGCGGTCTATGGATACGATCACCCTCTGAACCACGATATCGCCGAACCCTCTCCTATGCCTACACCGCCATCGTGCTCACCTTCGTGGTGATCTACCAGCCCGCCGAGAGCAGTGTCATGTTCTTCGCCGCCAATCTCGACGCTCTCTGGCGCAGTCTACGTGATCAGCTTCACCATTGCAATTGCTTCTACAAGCAATATGTTTGGTTTCGCCATCGACGCATCATCCTCGGTTTCATGGACACATTGTGTGATCCAGTCTACAATTACCCTGATCTGGAGGTGGCGGACATGGTGCGCAAGAAGAAAACGGAAAGCGATCGGTGGACGTTGCTGTTTCTCGCGTTCATCAATTCGATCTTCATCACCACGGTGTTGATGATCAGTTATCAGTTTGTTTTTCAACCCGACACAAAGTTGGCGATGAATATATGGACGCCTTTCACGCAGAACACTCGTAAGGGCTTCCTGGGACATTTTGTGTTTGCTATGGTTGCGTTTATCGTGCATGCTTGGATCGCTGTCGGTATGGTCCACTGATCTATAGAAAAGCGGTGTGATTAGTGAGTGATGATTTAGGCATGGATACGTTGCTCACTGTCCTGCTGAGCTGCATCTGCGCGCATCTGGATATTCTCTGTGAGGCATTTCGCACGATTCGCCCGCGTTGCGTGCGGCGGTTGGGTTTGTCGATGGAGGAGCGCTTGCATGATCCTCCCGAGTTGCAGGAGGCGATGCGCAAGGAGATGAGGAAATGTTGTGTTCATCTGGATATGCTGCTTGAGTAACAAATTGCATTCCAACCAGTTCACCAACAAAATATTCTATTAATTAATTTATTTACAGTGTTTCCAGCCAACTGGAAGAATTGTACAATAGACAATTATGTTTGCAAGTGATGGTTTCGCTATTTGAGATGTGTTTTTGCTTATATTTACTGTCTGGGGTAAAATTGCTTTATCCATTTTTTTGCTTTGATTATACATATTATATGTTGTTGTTTTATAGTCTTTGGATGGAACTTTTGGACAGGAATTCACTTATTTAGTAGCAACCTGCTTCGAATTATTGTTAATTTGCTGGTTTGGCGATTCCATTACAAAAAGCGTAATCAGCTTAGACTAGATTAATTTCAAAATACTTAATTTGTGGTTTGTTGACTTTGCAGAGTGATGCATTAACACAATACATTTACGAAGGCGATTGGTTGTCGAGCAATGCTGGTTTCAAGAAGTCAATGCTCATCGTCATGGCACGCATGCAACGACCCATCTGTATGACAATTGGCAAATTCACGCCGTTAACGTTTATTACGTTCATATCAGTAAGCAATCCAATTCAACAATTAGCTATTAATAATAACAAGAATGTGTTACTTACTTATGTTCCAGTTGACTCGAGTCGCTTACAGCTACTTCACGGTGCTCAAGAGTGATGCGTTTGGTTAATTGATTCGTAATTCCACAATTGAATAATAAAATTGCAAATAATAAAATTTAAACAGTAAATAATAAATTGACAGTAGATCAAGCCAAAAATTGTGGTAGATTCGTACAAATTACTTTATTCGGTTTATATTCTTCATATTTTAATCTTTCATATCTTTCTAAAGCAAAATAATAGGTATAGCTTCGTCAAGAAATAATTTGAAAATAAAAATTAGTTCGATATTATTATCAGCCCGATGTGCCTATAATGGGGAATATAGCTTTTAATAAAAACATGAAAAATTATATCAATATAACATGAAACATTTTAACATAAAAAAAATTATAACATGTAAAACACCTCTTTAAAACCCGAATTTTTATTAAACGACCCCATAACGCTTCTGGCATTTCCTCTTTGTATTGTTAGGCTGATCCGTTTCTTAAAAAAAGTCCCTGAGCGAGGCTCTCCAGTAGAGTCTTGTATTGAATAAAAATATTTTCTTCTAACAGCTGATGATATTTTCTAGTTTTTCTTTCTGCTCCAAGAGTGGACACTTCACCTGCCTTTGACGAAGCAAAATTTGAGTAAGAATTTGCAAGCGTATCAACACAGGTAGCATCCCATATTAAGAGTTTTCCATTTGACCAAGGAATCAGTGTCATTC